>JAXGGA010009985.1:0-48982 GCA_038373865.1 Uloborus plumipes | reverse complement strand
TTTTAAATATTAGTATTTTCCAACAATGATTACGATTAAAGTAATGAATTTTCAATTTAAGGCTCACCTATTTCCTTTTAGCATTGAAATAAGTAAAAAACAATCATAATTCATGTGGACTTTATAAAAAGAACCACGGATTTGAATTTCAAATTTGCAATGCGACAACAGTTGCGTCTGTAATGGAGATAAGCCTTCAGAACGAGAAACAGATTTATTTCAGACAGATTTATTAGATTGAGTTATAATAATTTTTACTTTGTAGGTGGGAACAGTTAATAGAGAAAAGTTAATATTTTGAATTTGGCGGGTGAATTTGATGCAATTTTTTCACTTCCATGTGCATATATTTCATGCCAATGGACGCGGCAAAGCACAGACAACATTTCTCTTTAATTTTCACCTTTTGATAAGACTATTTTTCTGTAAACGTTTAACTTTCTGTAATATTTTAGTTTTTTTCAAAGTTTGTACCTAAGAGACTGATTGATGCAAATTATTTTATACCCATATGAATAAAACTCTTTCAAACTTATTTTCCCTGAATGCTATGTTGTATTAATAAGCACCCGGGCAACGCCGGGTATTAAGCTAGTAATACCATAAAATTAGCAATAATACCATAAAATTAGCAATCTATATACATAAAAGACTACTTCTGAAACCGTATGTTCAGGGTAATCTTCCAAACTACTATACCGATTTTAACCATTTTTGCACCGTTAGATAGCTACAGTAACAGAGAGCAGGATAAGCTATAATTTATTTCTAAAAAGCTTAGTTTAAAAAAGTTATTATGGAAAATAGTAAATTTCATTTAATTTCCCCATTAAATAATTAAATTTTCAGTGCATTGTTGCAAAAATTTGGTTGCCATGCAACAACAATATTAATAGTAATCATGGTGAAAATTTTGAACCTAGGCTTCGCTGGAGTAAGTATGAAATTTATTGCTTTCTTAGGATTTTTATATTCATTTATGCCAATAATCGCTAACGAGACTAAATAAAAAGATAATTGGTTTTGGCAACAGTTAGAGAACAGAAAATGTTTATAGTCAAAAAATTTCTAAGTTAGGTACATAAGATGTTTTCACCAATGTAGTAACAAGGATATAAACTAATGATGGGACTTATTTCACGTGTAATGTTTGGAAATACTTGACTCCAGTGCGATTGATATTGTAAATATATATTTATTTTAATTTACAGGGTGCAGCAGAGAAACTTTCTGATTTTAATTGGATGCTACTTAGCAAGGAGTGGAAAGAGTCTCATTTTAAAGAGAGGGTCCTGAAGTTTTGTTATCTCATAGTTTAGTTGTCGCCAGGCGTTGGACAAAGGAGAAACGAGCGTTCGCCGCCGAATCTTACTTTTCAAATAATCTTTCGGTGGTCGCCACTCAACGTGCCTTCCGAACTCGGTTCAAAATTCAGCCCGTTGTTCCCATTCCTGGCTGGGAATCGACTGTCTTGTGGGTGAAAACATTCAGGGAAAGTGAGAGTGTGGCAAACAGCGGCCCAGGAGGTCAACGGATTTCCAGAACGCTAGATAACGTCGAAAAAGTGAGGGAGCCGTTTTTGCGCTCTCCCGGGCGTTCGGCGCGTAAATACGCTGCTGCTTTGGGGATTTTTTATTGGACACTGAGACGAATTCTTCACAATGAACTCCAGTTTCATCCCTACAAACTTGCTGTGGTTCACCTATTGAGTGGTAACGTCTCCTTGAAAGGTGACGTACCGTGGCCGGCCCGCTCTTCCGATTTGACACTCTGTGACTATTTTTATGGGGGTATCTCAAATCGATCGTTTACAACGACAAGCCCCGGTCCCTGCTACGCCTGAAGAACAACATCTGGCTTGCTATCACCAACATCCCATCAGTCGATATGCTCGAAAGAGTGCAACAAATCTAGGGTACATGAGTGCATCATTAACTGGGGCCGTCATTCTTCCCGATGTAGTTTATAAATATAACTAATATAAAAATTCAGAATGGGTACCATATCTTATAAAAAGTAGTAAACTGATACATGATGTACTTTTCCCTTCGTTGACTTTTCAAGTCTACAAATTTCTCCGCCGCACCCTGTACCAAGCTTATAACATTTCCGATTTACCTAAACATTATTTGTAGCTTGCATTTGTATTTAAGGTGTGTAATACAGTTTTTTAGTTTGTCCAGTCATAAAAAAATGCCATTGTTTACAGAAGTAGCCATTGTGTGTACAGATATGCACTTTAATGTTGAAAAATTCATGAACAAGTGTCACTAAAACGCCGTACCCGGCCGAAACCCGGGTAGGGCCGGGTACCCGGCTAGTATTACCATAAAAGGAATATTACCATAAAATTAACTGGACTATACTGTAAAAACAACAGTATAATACTGGCAGCGGAGGCTCCAGTTTAAAAATGTAAAATGCACAGTAAACTGGGAAACTAGCAATTTTATCGATAATTATTTGCAAACTAGCAATTTTACAGTCTACTACTGTAAAATTAGTAGTTTTACAGTTAATCACTGTAAAATTAGCTGTATTATACTGTAAAAACATAAATTTTTTACAGTGTAGTCTCAGCATTGCTTCTAAAACTAAATTTAACGATCAAAACCTTCCTCTATTTCTAACAAACAAAAATCCTTTCTGTACCTGGATAACTGTAAATGATTGTCTTTTTCAGATGTGTCCATGGATGCCTTAGCAGCAACACTCAGGTTGTGAGATTCAACCCAAAAGCTTCCGTTGCCTCGAACAGGTATGATCTTTATTATTTTTCCATCCAAGGTATAGTTGCCCACCGCCCTAATATGCGGGATGGTCAGGTTGAAACGAAGGGACAGATTTTTGATATCCGCATTCATGTATTCCAAAACGAAACCAGACAAACCTGTTTAATTAAGTTAAAATATGAGAAATATGGTAAAATGTCATCTTTACAGCATTATTAAGCAATATCTGACCATTCATACCATCCATATCATACCATCAACGTTATTAAGCAATAACTTGTTGATGAATATATAAAGAGCATTTGTGATAAATAATGAGGTGGTGAAGATCTGTTCATGAAATGGAGACAAAAAGGGCTTGGCATGCTTATTAATCAATCAATATTGCATTTAGAATGTTAAACGAAAGATCCCGCTTGTCAAACAGATTTAGGCGCTGAACTTGTATATACAGCAGAAAAAAAATATTACACGCAGTCTCCTGATTTTGGTCTGTTTTTTAGCACATCTCTAAATAAAAAATACTTGGATTGCTTATTTTGGGACTTATAAGGTTTTGAAGCATTTTTCTTAGATGAATTAGCAGAACTAACTCCTTTCTATACATTTACTGGAAGAAAATGACTGAAAAATGCTGCATTTGTTCCCTGGTAGGGGTGTTCATTCACTGGGTCTGTGTACTTTTTTCTTTTTTACCCCCTATAAAACCTGATGCAGAACCATAAAAGCTCTCCCAACTTTTTTTTTTAATATTGCATATATGATCTGAAGTGTTTTTACTGTCATGTGGCAAATCTTACTATTTTTTCCAAAGCTATGAATTTTTAAATTTGAAAATTTGCTTAAGTGTTCATTCACTGATTTGTTTACCCCACTTTGAGTTTGTCAGTTTTATGCGAGTAGTTGCAATAGCACTATTATAATTTGGTTGAGATAGCTAGTTATATAATAAATAAATTTTAAAGCAGCATGACCCTGAATGATTGTAACCATACATTTGGTTACAATAATATGTAACAAATAATAATATTGACTAAAAATGCCTTAATGTATTTTTAATTTCTGACCAGGAATTCACATGATAGTGTAACAATGAAAAAAAAAATGAACAAGTAACAATCAAAAGAGTGAAGTAAAGCATATTTTTGGACGCATATACTATTTGCTCCGTTACCTAAATATGAGGTCTTAGTGTATGCCAAAATTTTAAGAAAAATTACCGAGCTTCGTGCGTGGCGATGAATAAACGAATAGAAGGCACTTTTCACTCTTGCAGACAGTTATCTTGCTGCGTGCAAACGTTGAAGTCCCATTGTACCTTCCATTTCTCGCCTAGTCTTTAAATTTGGCAACTTTTCTGTAATTTCGTTAGAATTTGAGACTTTTATCTCGATAACGGCAGGCCGAGGCCAAATAATATACGCGTCCAAAAAAAGTTTCTGTGTGCTCCTTCGATTGTTATAGTACTCCTCTGAAAAGTTGAGCTCTGACCTTTGTTAAGTATTAATTGACTCAGTCCTCAAGATTTTATTAACAACATCCTCTCAGTAAAATTTGAGTTAAATGTGCCAAATATAATGTAACGTGGTTTGATTTGTCTGGTTGTTGCCAACCTGCTTTAGTTTTTAACATAAATACATTACAACGTTGACAACGTTTTCTTCTTTACGGGTAATTGTAAAGGGTAATTGCCACAGATTTGAGGTGAAATACTTTTGCAAAGCGACTACAAAAGTAACCTAACGGAATTCAGCTTTAATTATCCTTTCCCATTACCCGTATGTCAACTTTCCATAAGTGAAGTGTGCCTATTATTTTGTTTATTTTCATTACAACATTATTCGTGTGGTTAACTGGTAATATTTCTTCAAACTGTAATAAAACATGCCAAGGCAATAAATAAACTTGAAGACTCCTTCCTACCTTCTACAGTAAGGTCGGTAAAGTTTCCATGAACAACTGCTTTGCTGTCGTCCACGTCGACTCTGATGGGCTGTTTGTTGTGGAAGGGGTCCAATATCGGAACCTTCAGCTCTTTGATTCCTGTGAGCATGTCTGCCCTGAAATTTTCTATCACGCCAACGAGAAACTCATTGATGTCAACTTTCGGCTTTTTGTAGGAAAGTTGCAGCAAAGCTCTCTTGAAAAGTGAATCGTTCCTAAAACCATCTTGCTTGAGTTGAACTACAAAAATAAGGATTATTTTCTTGTGAACTATTTTGTACAATACTTACCCCTGTTTATATAATAAATTTCAAAAATGAGGTACATTTTGAATTCGGTAACATTGCCAAAACTAAAATTAATGTAAAAATTACTGCATAAAGCCGTTTAAAATCTGACATTCATCAAATAGCTTTGAAGATAAAATATTAAAAATGAAGTTACAAAACGACCGTTGTGGGCGTCAAATACGAAAGACATTTATTTTTTCCTTCAGATCGTTTTTACTTCAAAGCAAAGATTGAAAAAGACACATATTGGTTCTGTATGGCGTATAGGTACAGCGTGGTAATCCTAGATGCATGATTGTGCAAAAATGGTCAAAATAAGACTCAGAGGTGATAAATTAAAAGTTTAATGCCTTAAAACTAGTGAAAAATACGAAATCTAACTTTATATGTTGTCCCAAAAAAGTAATGCATTGCAAAAAATATGCTAATGTTTTTTCAGAATAATACTGGTAGCAGAGGTTCCAGTTTAAAACTGTAAGAGCGCAGTAATAAACTGTAAAACTAGCAATTTTACAGTTTATTACTGTAAAGTTAGCAATATTACCATAAAATTTATTATACAGTAAGAACAACAGTACAAATCAGGCAGCAAATAGTTCCAAGTTAAACTGTAAAATGCACAGTAATATAAACTGTGAAACTTTGCAGTTTATTGCTGTAAACTAGCAATTTTACGGTCTACAACTGTAAAATTAGCTGTACTATACTGCAAAAACAACATATATTTTTTACAGTGTACAAAGAGAAATGTTCTGTACGCAAAAAGGATAAGTAAACTAGCAATTCTAGAAACAATTTGAAAAAAACTGAAAGATTTATGTCCAAAATTCAAGGAGATATTAGAGTTCAAATTTCTAAGGGACAGAAAAATGAGACAGGAATATATCTATACCTCAGAACCAGACTAACGTAAGTCCACTTTCGTCATTTTTCGGTACAGGGGAAAAACGATTGTCGAATACATCGTTTTTCCCCTCTACTGAAAAATGACGAAAGTGGACTTACGTTAGTCTGGTTCTGAGGTACAGATATATTCCTATCAGAGGGATATCATGTGCAGGATACTACATATTTATCTTACTTATTGCTGTTGAATAATAAAAGTTAAGCAATAATATATGAAAACACGATACGAAAACTCGTATAGTATGACAAAAAACTTTTTTAAGCTGCTATTTAATTCTTGAAAATCTATTAAAGACCAAAACTGTGAAGCGGCATAAGTCACAAAACGCTGCACATCATATCTCGATGAATATGATTCACACTAGCGTTATATTTTCATTTTAGGATTTGTTTTTCTTTGTTTTCTTTCTTTTCCAAATTTCAAAAAAAATCTGAAGACCCATGGTGCACACCCGTGGATGATTTGACATGGAATGACCCTGCTTCTAATATACGCTTCCAACAAATATAACAAATTAGAAGGCTCAAAAAGGTATGTTATATTCTGCCGTCACAATTTAAAAGGCACTAGACCCAAATTTTGGTGCAATTCATTTTTACAGGTTTTTTTTTTGTTGTTTGTTCAAAGATGTAGCTATCAAAAAAAATGAAAATTTTGTTCCTGCAGTGTTCTACTTATGAGCTAAACCTTTTTTTTTTTAATATAATAGCAGTTATAAAGGTTTAAAAATACTTCTTTCAGTTTTTCTAAAAAATGTTTCACTTGGAGATAGGGTTTTTGTTCTTAAAACGGCGGTATTTAAGGTTCATTTCTTCTTTTTGAGCAAAAATCATCTTTCTTCTGTATATACCAAAATTGAATGTTTAACCATGTTTGTTGTTTGTAAATTTTCACATACGTCATCCCATAATTCTTTAATTTAACATTGTTGAATATGTACAAAGGAATGACGTATTTAGAAAAAAAAAGGAATTAAGGTAAATGATATTTCAGTAGAATATATATATTGCTTCAATACCTGTTTTTGTTAGTTCTAAACTTCCTTGAGTAATGAAAGCAATCCCAAAAAGTGAGCCGACTATGATAGCAATGATACGGGGATCCATCCTCTTTAATGTGAATGCAAAAAGGCTGTAATGAAAGATTTTATTATTTTAAAAACTGTTTTCCTCGAAATACTTTTGCTTTATAAATCATGAAGTTGCACACCTGTGCATTGTTAATAAGAGAGCTATATAACTATTTCTCCCAGAAATTGATTAAGTCTAACAAATTGTCGCTGCAACTATCTTACTAGTGATAAGTAGAGCTCGGATTATATGTACAATAAATAGATTATACATTAAAAACTTCTTAAATAGAAGCTAAAAAAAAATTTGTTAATGCAGTAAAACTTTTTCACTCATAAAAATAAAAGCTTTTACACCATTCCAAATGGCCTCAAGCGACGATGGCGGACAAGATGGCGAGTAATTTAAATGCCAAAAATCACTCAATGTGTCATACGATTTGAAAATCTATATAATATATATCACATAGCAGTACAACTTAAGATTTATATCACGATTTTCGGATAGTAAAGTATCCGTTTACATTTTGTTACTCTCGTAAAAGATAAAAACTTAAGGTCGTCATTTTGCCCATCGTTCCCCTATGTATCCAAATTTTATGTATTTTCATCAGAGAAAGTAACATTAATTTTTATTCACGATGATACATCTGCTGCTTTTCTCATTAAAATCTGTCTTGTTTAGGAAACTGTTTCCGAAAAGGCTTAAACACAAGTCTTTTTTTAATTCAGTTGTTTATCTAATTATGATGCCATGTGCTGTTTTTGACCCAAGTTGAAGTTTTGTAGGATTAAGGGGCGAATTGTGTCATTTCAAACCGTTTTTTCAATTCCTTTATCCTTAAGAAATATAATTTTTCTTGGCCGTTTTGAACGATACGCATGTCTGAATTTGCTCTCCAAGAAGTAAAAAACAATGTACTACCACACAGGCCGATTTGAAAGACGAAAAAATAGCAAAGTGGACTTATTTTCAAATTTCAGCTTCCAAAATTTCTCATCTTTTTTCGACGTAAACTACAGAGATTTCGCGGTTTTGAGTATTCAGTGAACAATCTCTGCACTTTATAGTCGAAGAAAAAAATCCCGCCTTTCCTCCACCAATCACGTTTCAAGAAATATTTGCATAAAATCTGACTTGTGTTTAAACTTTTGCAACAGTTTAAAAAAAATGTCTTTTGTAATTTCTGTTTTTCGTTTCGGCTATATTTTTTAAAACTATAGACACGTATTTGAAAATATATTGTCTATCTACAGTAGAAATTGGAAAGCATTTCGCTGAATAGTTTTCTTTTTATTCAAATATTTGCATTGTGTCTGTAGTACAAAAAATATAAGAAGTAAAATCCTACTAAATCCATATTATTCATATCCCATTTTTATCCTAAGTAGTATGTAATTAACTACACACACACACAGTTGTTGCATACTGTCACTACTATATTAAAACAGTAACGTGCGTGTTTGGGGAATTTTTCTTCTTAAAAATGCAAACAAACAGAAAGTTAAGTTCCTTTCATTCACCGACCCTTTTTACCGAGCAAAACTCAATTCACCGAAGCATGCGTTAGTAGGTCAATAACAGAAAGTGTACATTGAATTACGATTACTTTTCGAGATTATTATAAATGAATTACACTTACGAAACCTAGTTATCCGTACCGACTATCGATTTGCGTAACTCGAGAACTGAAATAAAATAACAGTTCAAATCAGACGTCGATTTCTTAATCCAATAACGCCAAAAGTTTCCCAGAAAGGACATCTCTCGGTTCAGTACTGAGAAAGGAAAGTCGACACCTCTAGTGAAATGAATTAAATCTTGCAATTGTATTATTTCCAATATCCCCCACTTTTTGAAAGGGAAGTTAGCATTTTAGGTACTTCCACGTAGGATGAACGAGAAAATTGTTTTGGGAAATTACTTACATAATTTGTCGGGAGTTCTATGTATTTAGATATTCATCTTTGTTGATTGTTAAAAATTTAACATCAAGGGAAAATAAGGAGGGGAGAAGTAATCGGATTGTTTTTTAAATGTTTCATTTGAATGTTTTGTTAGTTTTTTAATTAACGACAAAATAGCAAATGTCCAAAAATAAAATAGTGGGGCAGACCGGGGAACGTTTACGCAATTTTTTTTCAGTGAATGCTCTAATTTTTATGTTTTACTTCAGGAAAATTTTGACGTTATGGTCTTATAAAGCAGTTAATAAAGCTTAAGTTTGTGCATTCAGTTTTTCCCCTGTTTAAATATTGAATCGTCAAAAAAAAAAAAACGTTTAGGTCAATATCTGTTGCGTAAAACTGCCCCGTACACGGGGCACGTATACAAATCATCCCTCAGAGTTCACACAAAATTCAATGCAGCGTAGCTGCTGAAAGAAATAGTCGCTAATGTATTTTTTAGTCTCCCGGGACATTTACACTCTCTCTCTCTCTCTCATACTCTGTATATATAAAAAAATGCTTGCCTCGAACATGAGAAAAAAAACTCCCTCAAGGTCAGGCTTTATCTTATCAGCCTAGAGCCAGACAAAACAAACAAACAAACGAGTAATGAAGTAAACATTTTTAAATTCAATCAGTAGTTTCCCATATTCTACATGTATTTTTCCAAAGCGTTTGATTCTTCGTATAACGGAAGGAAAAGGGATGACCTCCATACACACAGAAAAATATCCAGGAAATGTGCACCAAAGCATCTTTTAGCCATGGCTTTAATTCAGCAGATGCAAAGATTCCCTGGAGACAGGAACATAGTTTCAGAGACTGCTGTTGCATTTCTGCATTTCTTCCGTCCGTTTTATCAGTGATTAAATCCTTCGCGAAGCAAGTTTTATTCTACAGCACATTTCGCATCTTAATAACGCGATTGTTTACTGCGTTACTGGAACATTAGAAAGATAAATGGCTCGAGTATTTTGCGTTAAATCCACGAAGGGTATTTTACAGGAGATATATTAGTCTCTATTGAATAATTGTGAGTTTTTAATGTTTATAAAGAAACAAATGCGAAAGTAAAAATCGGCTTTGAATCAGTTTTTTGGATTTTTTTTTTCTTTTATAAACATGGAATTTGCAAAATTCAGATTTTTTTTTTTTTTACAAAAAAAAATCCAGCCTAAACTATTATGATATTATATTTTTTCAAAAGTCAAAAATACGAGTACATTCAACACTGAGAAATAAATGACTTAAGTAATTCCTCTGCCTTGAAAAATACATGTGAACTGAACGATGTTACATTTGCTCAAATTTGAAAAAATTGCAAACGAGTGCTCCGGTGTTACATGAGCACCATTCGTAATGCAAAAAAAAAAAAAAATGTGAGCTTGTAAATATGTAAGCTTTTTCGTTGCTTTGTTGAAAGTATTTACACGTACAAACTCGCACCTTTTTGCATTGAAAAAAGATTCCTAGTAATCCTAAAACACGTATCTGCATTGGTTTTTCAAATTTTTCGATTTTTGTTTTTTAGAAAACTTCACGTTTCAACTTACTAACTAATAAAGGATCAATTTCAAAGAAAACGTCAAAATTCCCCTTTTCATATGCAATTGGACATGACTCATGATTCAATTTTTTTCTCATATACGTGCCGGTATTGGAATACTTATGAATGCATAAATAATAATATCAAACTATCAAATCTATTGAAGAAAATGCTCTCCGACAAGCCGAAGCAAACTAGGGGAAACGGTATAGTTATTGCCCACTTAAGCGGTATCGTATTTGTATGCTGGAATTAAAAATAAATGAAATATTTCTGCACAAATAAAAAATACTTTATGTGATATTATATTAATGTATTTTACTTCTCAAACTGTCTGCAAACACTTTTTCAAATATATTATTCGAAAAAAGTCAACGCAAAAATAAAAATGTCAAATTGATAGTAATTGGCCACCTTGTCATAATTATTGTCCATGAAACCATACAGTTATTGGCCATGTAAAAATTCAATGTTATGCTAGATTATTTCATATACACTGGCGGAAAAAAAAATCCCAACACCAAGAAAGACTTGTGTTAGATAAACGAAATTTGGTAGGCGTGTTTATACAACTGAAAGATGACATCGATTGAAATTTCGTGTTCCGCGCATAAGTGTGGCGCAGCTGGCGTCACTCAGAACATGCAAATAAGGCTTGTTTTAAAAGCGTGTTGTGAAGCTCGTGTGTATTATTTTTCCGTGAAATTTGACGAATTGCGTTCATGTTAGCCAGGAATACCTTTAAGAAGACGAAGAAGCCATTATCAACAGCTCACCGAGTTTAAACGAGGTCGTACAATTTGGCTACGAGAAGTTGGATTTTCCTTTCGCGATATTGCAGAAAGACTTGGGTGGGAATGTTTCCACCATGCATGATTATTGGAAGCTATGGGCAAGGGATGGTACTACCTCAAGAAGATCGAGTTCCGAGCTGCCACGTGGCACGACTGAGAAGGAAGATAGCAGAATCTTGCGTACGGCTGTGGCGCATCGTACTGCATCTGCGGCTGACATTCGAGCTGCAGTTGGTACCGTCGTGACCCAAGGAACGGTAAGAAACTGTTTACTTCAAGGACCGCTCCGAGCCAGGCAGCCTGTAGCCGGTATTCCATTGACTGCAAACCATTGCCGTTTCCGACGGCAGTGGTGCCACGACAGAGCTCACTGGAGGCCGAAGTGGAGATCTGTTGTAATTTTTGATGAAAACAGATTTTGAATTAGGGCCAGTGGTGGCTGTATATGGGTCAGAAGGAGGCCAGGGGACTGCCTGTATCCAAGCGGTCTACGGCCTAGACACGCGGGACTCACACCTGGAGTTATGGTCTCTGGAGCAATTTCCTACGACAGCAGGGGCATTCTTGTGGTTATCCCAAACTCACTGACTGAAAATTTGTCGTCAGTCTGTTAATTTAACCAGTAGTACAGCCCTTCATGAGTAGCATTCAAGGGGGCGTTTTCCAACCTTATAACGCCCGCCCTCACATCGCTTCTGTAACGCAATGTGCTCTACAGAGTGCTGACATGTTACCATGACCTACAAAATCACCAGGTCCGTCTCCAATTGATAACATATGGGCTGTCATGGGATGGCACCTCGAGCATCATTCACAGTCAGCAATGACGGTCCTAGTATTGACACAGCAAGTGCAACAAGCATGGAACTCCATACCACAAAGTGACATTCGGCACCTGTATGACATAATGCATGCACGCTTGCAGGCTTGCCTTCAAAATTCTGGAGGTTACACCTTCTATTAAATTATCATAATTTCACATTTGCACAGCATTTTCTTGAGCTAAAATTAGCCAGTGATTTTGTACATTTAATCAATTAAACATGTTAACTAGACAATTGCATTACCCAAATTTCATTACTCTACGACAATTTTTTCTTGGTGTTGGGATTTTTTTTTCCGCCAGTGTATATAAATGCCTTTACAAGAATATAGTATACCCATCATATGAATATATTATACCATTGTATCAATATATTCTAACGTTATGCCATTCTATGAGTATTATATCATTATATAAAGGTATTATACCATTAGTTGAATATATTTTCCATTCATTAAGTATATTATAACATTATAGCATTGAATATATTTCTCCATCTTTTTCTTTTCTATTTTTTGACTTCCCTTTACTTGTTTTTGTCTTCGTAAAAGCATTTTCTTTCCGTACGGCTGCTTGTCCATTTCATTTTCTTTTCTTTTCTTTTCCTCTTTTTGCTGATTTTCTTGTTCTTTTTTCCAATAGCTGCTCTAAAACTCTCAGAAATTATAAAGAAAGTTTTTACTATTTTTTTTTTTTTTTCTGGTAATCATTGAAAAATTTACTACAATGAGTAATTTCGTTTGAAGTATATGGCATACACAAATTTAGAGGAGCTCTCAGAGAAGTTATACCAATTGTTGTTGCTGTCCCACTATCTTCACTGGTCTGATTTGCATTTGTTGCTGTAAGACTTGCAGTCAGTATTTTAATATTGGGAGAGTTGTTTTGAAAAAGATCATTCTGAAAAAAAGCCGGTGGAGCAACTTTAGTGTGGCCCGTTAACAAAGGAGTTGGAAGATTATTTCACATTTTCATTGAGTTTTTAGTATTATTAAATGCTTTTTTTTTTCTTTTTAATGTGTTTAGCAGATTATTTTAAATTTTACTGGATCGCTTAAAATTTTCTGGGGGCTTCTTTTGATTTTATTAGCGTTTGGATTTTTAGGATTAACGCTCGATCACCACATTTTAGCTCGAAAAAGCTCAATTTAGTATCATAAACATAAAAACTTACTTGAAATTAGATCAGTATTGGGTGGAGGAAGAGTAAAATATAAACACGCGCTTAATGTAAACCAATCACAAACGCTTTCAAGCGTTTGTGGTTGGTTTACCATCACAAATTACATTATGCTAAGTCAGATAACGAAGATAAACGGGTTATATCACGTTTTGATTCTTTGCTTTATCTCTAATTGTAGTGCAACTTACAAAAAGAAAAGAATTATCAGTTTGAAGATATCATTTTTATCATTGAATTAATTTTGTGTGCTTCATAAATGTTTCTTAGAAAGGGGTTTCTAGAAATCAAATATCAGTTTGGATTCCGTTCCCGCCACAGAAAATTAATAAAGAAAAACTATTTTACACATGAATTTTACAGGTTTCCATTACTGTTTGAACCATGCTTTGGAACCTTTATGCTACTGTCATTTATTCATGAAAGTAATACAAATTAACTATCTAATCTACGTTTATTTGAAGAACGACAGCTACAATTTGTATTCTTTAACTAGGCAAAAATAGTAACTACTTAAGTTACGGTAATAGAATGTCGGAAAAAGGAATCACAAGTTAAAACCATGAGTGAAGGGATGAATTCGTAAATGCTTGACTCGAATGGTCTTTGCTCTAATGTTTTCTTTTGATCGATTAAAATCGTCATCAGTACATTTCTGTACAATAATAAATCTGAGGACGACTGCCCTTAACAGAGTCTAAGTGAACACTATCACGCCCAATGGGTTCAGAGCAAAAAATCTAGTATGAACTCCCTACACTACTTCCTTTTACGTGTAAATTTCTTAGTAGGTGCCTTAAGTGTTAAAATAGTGCTTGGATTCAGCAAGACAACAATTCAAACCTTTACATCCCTAGTTTGCAACGAAACACTGCAAAAAATGTTTTATAATGATTAATTTTCTAAATATTGTCGATTTTTACATCATTCAGTAGATCTTTTGCAAAATATCGCAAATAGCGCCAAATCGAACCCAAATTCAAAGAATATTTTTTCTCGCCAAATTTGTCACCAAGCTGGCTTCAAACACTTGGCGACCAAAAGCTTGGCGCTATATCGCCAAGTGGTCGCGCCAATTCATATCACTTAAGTTTGCATTCAAATTAACATTAATTTACCCCCAAAAAAGGGGAAAAACAACCTCTTGGGTACTTTCAAATGCAACCACAAAGGGAGGTGCACAACTAACCCCCCCCCCTCAGAGCCTACACACCAAACTAAAAGCTTCTACTGTATATAGTTTTTGTAATATAGTGTGTAATATAGTTTTTTTGAGTTATGTGACATACATACATACGCACATACATACGTACATACAGACGTCACAAGAAAACTCGTCGTAATTTTCTCAGGGGTGGTTGAAAAGGATTTTTTGGCTGATTATATGGTGGTAGGTACATATGCACGTGCTGACAGGTCGAAAAAACTATTCAGCATTCAGTCGGGGGTAAGCAAAATCAAAATTTAGACCCAAATTTGAGTGATTTTTTTTTTTTTTTTTTTTTTGCGATCACAATACTTCCTTTACCTTTTAAAGGAAGTAAAAAGAAGCAGATAATCGCAAACATCAAGTTGAATCAGAGACACAAGAAACTTAGGAACACGAGATAGAATACCAAAATGATTTATTTCACACGAATCTTGCAGTGCGGCTCTGGTTGGTTAAACTATGACAATGTTCAGAATTTTTGGGGAGTACAGTGAAAAAGAAATGTGTTATCAGCTCGAGTTTGAGATGAAATATCTTCGCAAAGCTACTGCGAAAGTAACCCAGCTTATATCAGCGCCAGCTGCCCTTCCCTATCACCCGAAAATGAGGTAAACAGTGTCAACGTCGGAACTCAACTTATCAAAGCCACACTATAGATCTGTCTGATTTTCTTAGGTAAAACATTCCGCGTATTTACACATGCAGATTTTCTCTGATCTTACCAAAATAGGTGTGATAGGTAAGATTAAAATAAAGCTAAGAATAATAAGCAGCATTTTGAACCGTATCAAACAACGAGTATCCTGTGATAGATTGTACTTCAAAATGTTGCAAAAGATGTTCAAAGTTACCACCTTTAGGAGACATGCAGGCGCTATACAACGACGAACTAAGAATTGTAGGAAACGTTCGAAAGTAATTCGATTTTTGAGGTTATCAGCGTAGATTATTCTTGTAGATCCATTTTAGGCTCGAACGGTATTTCATATGCTGTACAGTACAATCTGATTTTCTTAGGTAAAATCTTCCGCGTATTTACGCATGCGTCAAGTATTCTCTGATCTTACTAAAATAGGGGTGATAGGTAAGATTACAATAAGGGGAAGAATAATAAGAAGCATTTTGAGCCGTATCAAACAACGTAGAACGATGCTAATTTCAAATACATAGTTTTGTTGAATATGTTAAAAGAAGAGCAAAATGCAAGTTTTAAATTGAAAACTTCAGAAAGTTTCCCCTCACAACCCATAACCCTTTTTTGAAGTGGAATAGTTCCTGAGTGCTAGGCGCGGTTTTGAAAGACGGACAGTATCTTGTGCAGGCCCGTCATTTGGGGGGAGGGCAGGGGGGGTCAATTGTCCCCCCACCTGACTTTAAGAAATCAATGTATTTACATATAAGTGGGCGTGGCTTTTGATGTTATCCGTTTAAATTGCATTGAGTTTGGAGGGACCCTTTGCCCCCCCCCCCTGGAAAAACTTGGAATGACGTCCCTGATCTTGTGATAGATTGTAGGGGAGAGCGGGGCTAAAAGTTCCGTTTTTTGATCAAGCTCAAAATTCGTTTTGAAAACTTTGTTCTAGAATTAATATTCCGAGGTTAAAACTTAGTATTATATGTCCCTTTGATATACAGACTGTTTTTTGAGTTGTATTTTGTAAGGTTTTTTAATAATTAATTTTATAGCAAGTAAAGCCGAAAAGGAACAACTAACCCTGTCTTGGGGCAAGTTGTTCCGTGGTTGGGGCAAATTGTTCCGATATTAACAAGACGATGAATAACGATGCTGATTTCGAATTTAACCACGTTGCGAGATGAATAACTCCTTAAAACATAATTTGTATTAAAAAAACAATGGTTGATATTAGTATGACTTTATGTACGGCTGTATGACTGTATGTACGTATGTTATGCATGTGCGTATGTAGGTATGTCGCGTAACTCAAAAACTGTATACCGTAGAAGATTCTAATTTGATATGTTGGCTTTGAGGGAGGTCTAGTTGTGTACCTCCCCTTGTGGTTGCATTCGAATGTTCCGGGGGGGGGGGCTTACCCTTCTTTGGGGTAAATCAGTGTTAATTTTAATGTAGACAAAAGTGATATGAATTGGCGCAATCACTTGACGATATATCGCCAAGCTTTTGATCGCCAAGTGTTTGACGCCAACTTGGTGACAGCTCGCCAAGTTGGCGACACATTTGCCGAAGAAAATGATTTCTTGAATTTCGGTTCAATTTTTGCGCTATTCGCGATATTTTGCGAAAAATCCACTGAATGCTGCTAAAATCGGCCATATTTAGAAAATTAGTTTACGCTCAAGAAAAAAATGGCAACCCATTTTTATTCAACTTTTTTTTACCATTCATTTTTTTCACGCTAATTAGAACAGACGATTTCTGTAAATCCAATTTGAAATTGATTTTTACTAACTTAAAAACGCCTAGATCTTTTTGCCGGGTGAAGCGGTTAGTAATTTCCAAAGCTGCGCGAGAAAATTTCCTTTAGGACGTATTTTCTTCGATCTTTCTGATGAGACCTTTGCTTTGAGGCTTTTCCTGTTACGACGGGATTTAAAACTTTTTTTGGCGATTGATTTCTTTTTTGCACTAGATGTCGGCAAAATATCGACTTTAATAATGCAATCGGGACTTATAGACACGCGTGGCTTGACAAAAGTTTTAATCTCAAGGTAGACCGTGCAAAGCCGGGCAACGCATCTAGTAAATAGTAAATTATAACACATTAATATGGTAAAATACAGTTAATACAGTGCAACAAATGAAAATTACATATAATAACTAACAGCTTCAACAGCTAATAAGCTAAGATAATTGGTTCAGTCTTCAGTTATAACAGGGAGCTATCTAGAACTTCTAATACGATTCTCCGAAATTATGACTTTTATATCAAAGTATGAAACATATTTCGATAGCTTACATGGTTCGCTTTTTGAAAATTTTATATCTAATATATATCTATCGGATAGACTGAATATTTCTGGATTTATGTTTGATGAAATCTCACTTTCGGTCTTCACAGTAGCATATAATATTTATTTATATGTATATTAAGTCACTGCATCACTGGTTCAGATGAATAGGGCAAGACGTTTCTTCGGGATAGTTGCTAATTTTTCTGGGGCAAGTTGTTCCGCGGAACAACTTGCCCCCAAAAAAGGGAACAACTAGCCCCAAAAGCACATGTCTTTAAAACATTAAATTATAGGTTAGATAACGAAACATAAATAGTTTCAGCGTAGGATATAAGGGTGCACAATCTATCTTCATGTAAAAAAACCAAAAAGCTAAACATTAACTATTCAATTTAGGGCGAAAGACCAAAAACACCAAAAACAAAAATATTTACTTTCGTAAATCAGTAATGCACGTGCTCGGCTTTTGATACACCGGATGCCACTGGGCTGGCTAAAATGGCCGCCATTTGTGCGCTATAACATTCTATTTCACGACGTATTTACAAAATACATGTATCTTTTTTCTTAGCTGAGTTATTTCAAAGGGAACAACTTACCCGCGGAACTTTTAGCCCCGCTCTCCCCTACTTCAAAACTTTCAAAAGATGCTCAAAGTTGCGATAATTAGGAGACATGCAGGCGCTATACAACGACGGAGTAAGAATTGTAGGACAACTTCGAAAGTAATTCGATTTTTGAGGGTATCAGCGCAGATTATTCTTGTAGATCCATTTTAGACTCGAACGGTGTTTTACATGATGTACAATATCTTTACGTACTCACCTAATAAAGATATCCATGACGCTTGAATCCGGAAAACGTGGAAAACAAATCAGCTTATTTCTCACCCTGCACCACCTCTAAAAGCATTGCTTTTGAGGTCATGGGTTGCTATGAGATTCGGAATCTTTTTAGCATGCCCTACCTTCATTTAAACTTTATCTGAACGCGAACATTTGCAGGGCATCGTAGAAAAAAATTGAAAGTTACCATGATATGATAAAGAAAAGTACTTACTTAAATAATATTATACTTGAAATTTATATTTTTATCAGCTGTTGACACTTGGTACTTCATTCATAATCCGAACTCTATAACGCGGTTTTCCAATTTGTTTTCAGTCACTAAAAGAAGAAGAGAAAGGGGAAAGGAGATTTAAAGTCTTAAGAGCGATATCTAATTCGGCGCATAGAATGTGAACTCAGGGGCGGCATGAGACGAAAATTTTTGAGAGGGAAAAATTCTGAATTTGTGGAGTGAAATTTAAATTTTCCCAAATGGTGACATACAAGCATGCATACGTATCATACAAACATAACATCTAATGAAAAAAGAAACATTTGGCAGTATTAAACAACAATTAAAAAAAATCTGGTATGGACCCCGCACTACTTCCTTTTACTTGTAAATTTCTTAGTAGTTACCTTAAGTGTTAAAAAAAGTGCTTGGAGTGATCAAGGTAACAATTCAAATATTTACTCCCCTAATCTGCCACGAAACAATGCAAAAAAAATTTACAACGGTTAATTTTCTAAATATTGCTGATTTTAATATCATTCAGTGAATTTTTCGCAAAATATCGCCAATAGCGCCAAGTTGAACCCAAATTCAAAAAATAATTTGTTCGCCAAATTTGTCGCCAACTTGGCGATATATCGCCAAGTTGGCGCCACCAAGGTTTGGTCACCAAGTCAAAGACTTGGTGACCAAAAGTTTGGCGATATATCGCCAAGTGGTCGGGCCAATTCATATCACTTGAGTCTGCATTGAAATTAACACTGATTTACCCCAAAAAAAGGGGTAAAACACACCCTTGGGAACATTCAAATGCAACCACAAGGGGAGGTGCACAACTAGACTATCCTCAGAGCTTACATACCAAGCTAGAAGCTTCTACGGCATATAGTTTTTGAGTTACGCGACCCACATACATACATACATACGCACACACGTATATACAGACGTCACGAGAAAACTCGTCGTAATTAACTCGGGAGTGGTTGAAAAGGATTTTTTGTCTGCTTATATGTTGGTAGGTACATATGCACGTGCTGACAGGTCGAAAAAACTACGGAACATTCATTCGGGGGTGAGCAAAATCAAAATTTAGACTCAAATTTGAGTGATATTTTTTTTCGCGATCACAATACTTCATTTACTACGTAAAAGGAAGTAAAAATAAATAAATAAAAATATTCTCAAAAGTGCAATAGTGTCTCCAAATTTGTCGAATCGTCATCTCTATTTGACGAATTGCAATATTTTGTGGAAGGTCACAGTGACTCTCATCGGGATGAACTCGTGGTTCTTCTATATTTTAATCCCATAGTAAAAGCAAATTATGCAAAAATATATTCATAAAAAAAATGCTTAAAAGCTTTCAAAGAGTAAACATTTTTGTATTTTACAAAGTTAAAAAGTCTTCGAAATCAAATTAAAACTTTCTCTCATTGTGTCCCTTAATTGACCATGGTCGCTCTAATGCATCAATTCCAATAAAAGTTTTTATAAAAATTCGTTCGATAAAACAGCTTCAACCGTTTTCAAATGATACAAAGTCTTAAAATATGAAATAAATATGCGTAATAAAATTCCGTTAGGCATCTGGAGATTGTTAATTTAACTCAAATTATTGAAAAAAATCAAAATAAAGTATGAAAGGGATGATTTTTACTTCCAGCGAATCCATTTTCCAGCTGTCCTCCCGAAGAAAATTAAGCACTTTCAAAAACGGGGAAAAGATCAAAGCTGTGAAGTGAAATGAAGCCTTGATTAAGTGTTCTTATTTAGTTTAAGTGCGATCGGACTTGAAGACGAAAGCGAACTTTAAGTAATATCTCCAAATGGTAGAAAGGTGTTAAATGGAGCGCGAGGGAGGCAATCCCTTTTTAAAACAGGGAGTTTCTTCGTGAGAATCCTTAGCACGAAATTCTATTAAAGGATTTTCTGTAATTAAAGCATGAAACTATACGTATGTAGAATCAATTATTGTTTTCGTGAAAAAGCACCATTATCTTCGTTTAACTTTTAAGACAGGAAATTACAGAGTGAGACGAAAATATTTGTTTTCAGTCTTTACTAACTGGTGAGGCTTTTATGCCTTGCCACAATAAAAAACTTAAGTCGCCCGATGAGACTGCTGAATCCTAAATCGTTTTCTTTGTTGATAACCACCTTCGTCGTGATTAATATTGTAGGGGTATACGGATAAGTAAAGCGGCTGATTACCGATTAATCGGTCGAGATTCAGTAAAATTATAATATTTTAAAACTGCAATTTCTCTATCAACTTTAGTTTTTGAAATATAACTTCGACTTTTTAGAATTAATTAATAGCTCACTGTGAGCAGTAATTTATTTCACTATATTTTAAAAACTCTTCTGAAAAGTGATTTTTCAAAATTTTATTCAAATTCTTTGAACTGATCTATTATTTGTTCTCATTTGTTTTTTTCATTGTTAAAAAAATCGTATTTTCTTCAGACATGAAAATTCAAATATTTAGTTTGTATACCATGAAGTGTCGACTTTTTTTACTATTAGCAGCCATTTAATGCAACATTTTAATTTGCGAAAATTATAAGGCAATCCTAAAGCATGGATGACCTGCTTAAAAAGCAATTTTATTGAGCGCAATTTTTTACGCAATTTTAATGATAATAAATTTTTTGCCGATCAATCGAGGAAAATTGACCGATTATAAATAACACAAAATAGCGAAATTAAACTTTTTGAAAAATACAAAATAAGTGTTTGCTGATCTTAACATTACTTGGTGTGCTGATTTCGAAAATGACCTCTATTTTTTCTCCATCGCGTCAGGATTTTTTGTAAAATTGATTTTTATTTTTGCTGAAATCTTCCATCAAAAAGTATTCTTTAAAACAATTTACCTCGCAAAAGTGTTTTGTTTTTTCTTTTAAGCATGTAGGATATTTAAAATTCTTGGTGATACATATTTTTTCTTCAGCAATCGATTACTTCTTTTTGGTCTGAATGGAAAAAAAGCCGAATTTTACTCATTGGCTAAGCAAAAAAATGTTTATATCAAAGAATAAATGTTTTCAAGAAAAAAAATACCGTTTGGAAGTACAGAATATTGATACAGATTGCCTACTGAATTTCATCAAATCAAAAGTGTTACTGCACGAAAATGTCTGGAAATTTGTAGATTTTACATGGAATGACACTGTAACCATCCAACTGAAACAAGTTTCTAACAGCAAATGGTGAAACAAAAAGCTTTCTATTTACATAATTCGATGTAAAAAGTTTAAATTCAAGCAAACTTGGAACTTTCTCTTTCCCACAGGTGGTTCGCTCAATTTTTCTACAGGGTCGTTCAATGTGAAATCCAGGCCGGTCATTTAGGTGGGTCAGGGGGGGGGGGTCAATTGCCTCCCTGACTTTGAGAAATCAATGTATTTACATACAAGTGGGTGTGGTTTTTATGTTTTATGATAAAATTGAATTTTGTGTTTGCACCTTTTGACCCCCTGGAAAAGCTTGAAATGATGGGCCTGGTAAAATCACCAAATTTTCTGAAATTTTCTTGCCGTACCATTTTTTATCTAGATGAAATTTAGTTCAATTCGCATCAATATTTTGTACTTCCGAAATGTTTAGCTTTTTCCCTCATTTTTTTTTTTTTATTTCTGAGTCATTTTTTGCTCCGAAGATGAGATAACATTTGACATGTTTTATCCATTTTCCGGATAATTCCGTGGATAATCGGGACTGCAGTAAGCTATTTAAGTTCAAGCAGTGGCGTAGCTAGGGGTTGGCAGGAGTGGCTCTTGCCACGGGCGCAGCAACCAGGGGGGCGGCATTTTGACCGATTTAAAAAAAAAAAAAAAAGATCAAATCCAAACAGACTAAAAAATTAAAATTTGAAAGACACTCCGAGCAGCGCAAACTGCGCCCCCACGCTACAAGACAAATGATACAAAATGTGCAACATTGCTTTGGTAGATTTCGGTTGAATACAAGCTTAAATCTATCTGGCAGGATAAAATTTAGTTATATGGGGTCTGGAGTCCGTATAATAGGCCGATCTGAAATCGGTCGGTCTTATATCCACTTATAACAGATAGAAACAAGCCTTTTCTCTCCGTTTCTTTCCAACCGGTTTTTTTTTTTTTTTTTTTTTTTCACGATATCACTTGAACTTATCAATTACATAATATACTTCAGAAATAACGTTCTACGATTTTAAAAATCGGCGAGCTTTTGTTGAAAACATTTCGGATACAGATTTTTGGAATGCAATTGTATGATGACAGAAAATAACTTCTCTGTTGGTATTACGTGTTCTGTGGCGAAAACTAGCGAGATAATAATATGTATTTCTCAGAATGGGGAGGGAAAGGTTTCTAAAAAACGGCTATTGCGAATTTCGCGATTCTAAAAATTTATACCAAGAATCTACAGAGCCCGATTATTCTGACTTTGGACATGGGGCACATTTCTATTTCATGGCCCCCGCTTTGCCTTTTCATATCAGCTACGTGTTACGAGTTAAAAAATTCTTCAATACCAGAAATAAATAGGAGTTTTGTGCAAAGATCAAACTTTAAAATTATAATAATAATGCTATCAAATGATTAAGACAAAAATATGCGTCGACATACACAGTAAGCTTTTAGCATTAATAGTAAAACATACAGTAGGCATTTAGTATTTAGAAGACGTTGGATAATGTAATGAGATTTTGGGCTCCGCTGAAATCTAAGAGGAGGGGCCTGTGCCCCCCTTGCCCCTGCGGTAATCAGGCTCTGAGAATCTACATTAAATGAAGATTCCAAAAATGAGTAACACAAGTACAGCGGCGCGCGGTTTTGAACGAGTGACGTTTTCAAACGCTGTTTGTGCTTCGATGGCTCAGTATAGAAGGTTCGAAAGTTCAAAAAAAAATTTATAAATAAATCTTTTTTTAGTGAGTTTTGATTTCTTATTTTGGAAATTTTTCTATTTTAAATGTACTTTAATGAAGGGCTAACTGTATATAGCTCTACTTTGTTCTTTACTCATTACCGTTTTAGTATTATTGGGAGGGCTTGAGCTCGATTTGTAATCAGGCCAGTGCAATATGTTTTGTGCTCTTTCTATTGTCAAAATAAATAAATATAGCTATTGTTTCTATGAACATGAAAACGCCAAGTGAATGTTGAGGGAAGATGCATGAACTTTGCGCTACTTCAGTGGGCCGAACCACTTTTTTTAAACGGTACACAAATATACGTGCTAATCAGTTTTTTTTTTTTTTTTAATCATTCTCAGTTCGAGCACAGTCGTTGCGGTACTCGCTAATACCATCTCTATTGTTGTCTCGTGTTTGTATGCGCTGTATTTAAAATTTCAAAAATAATCAAGAAAATACATCTGGTACTTTAAAGCCACGGAGGGAACAATTGCCCCTCTCCTAATTCCCCTCATAGATAATCTACTTATATTAAAAACTGAGTATCTTTCTAACTATCTTTCTTTCTATCTTTCTAACTATCTTTCTATGTCACGCTTCTTTCTCCTGAACGACAATGACCTGAAAGTCGAACCAGGTACCGATAGATAGGTAATTTTTCAGGCTTCATTAGTTTCAATTGATATAATTATACGATTTTAATTAGCGAAGATATCAATTAATAAGTAGTCAAGTTTGAAGCGATTAAGCCTAATAAATGATTAAATATGAAATCCATTCTTGCAAACCGTCGTTGCTATGAAACAGTATAATAACAATGATAATGAGAATTTTGAATGAAGGCTTAACTAAATCAAACACGGAACTCATAAGCGGGCCACTTACGTAGAATTTTTATCGCTAGCTACTGGTAATATTTTGAAACATTTATTTGTTGAAGAGCCATCTACTTATATTAAAAACTGAGTATCTATGTCTGCTTTTTTCCTTTGAGCGAGCTGAACTTACTGAAACTTTCCTCACCATCTTGAAGGCGCGAAGCATCTCAATAATTCGAATGATTTTTTTATATAGGAAAAAAGTAAAGGCGTGAAGCGCCTGTAAGCGAGCCGCCTTGGCGGGGAGTAGTTTCTTTAAATTTTTTTCTCACTACTTTCAGGGCACGAAGTGCCCGTGCAACGCCGGGCCACGTGCGTGGTATGTCTTGAAATCGAATGAACATTAAATTATATCAAATAATATAACTTCAGAATGAGGTAAAAGTTAGAGAGGGGGGAACTTACGCATCAACATGCCGCAGGAAGCTAATCTAGCTGCCCTGGCAGCTAGTATTAGTATTAAATAACGACGGGTCTCTGCTACATTTTAAATACTTAAAATAAAAAGTATTTATTCATAAAAAAAATCGGAGACCTAAAATAGCGAACTTTTATTTCGCCTGTATGCAAGGAGTCGTATTTATTAAGCCAATTTCAGTTTAATTATGCTTTTTATATTTTCTTTGATTTCCTAAGTGCAATAGAATCAATGCTTTGATTTTTATTTAAAATGCACAAATTATGTTTATTTTATACATTTTTCTAGTGTTTTACAACAAATTCTATTTTAAATAAAAGCTGTCGTGTGGAAAAGAAACACACTATATTCAATAACGAATTACAAGAATTATTTGTTTTTTGAATTTATGTGAAAAGATGGGGAAAGGTAGGAACGCCTCGAACTAAAATTGTTGGCGAGACAAAAATTCTAAAATTGAACAAATAACTTGTCAAAAATAAAACTTGAATTTTTCCCAGTAAAACGAACAAGCAGACATATCATGCACACATAACATGAGGGGGAACACTGAGCACCGTTAAAAATGCTAAAAGAAAGCAAAAAGAAAAAAAAAAGGTTGCAACATTGTCTGCAAATTTTTCGAATAAATAAATCAAAATTTTTCAGTAAGGACATTTTAGCAATTCACAATGCGCGACCTCTAGGGGGGGGGGGCGCAATTTTTCAAGTTCGCCACGGGCGCTGGGCCCCCTAGCTACGCTACTGAGTTCAAGCACGTTATTTTAACAGCAATGTTTTTTTGTTTCCTTCCGTTAACTAAGATATCTATATTTTAACTAAAGCTGCTGAGATTTATCTCTAGAAACTAATATGATTTATATTCGTACCTACTTGAAATTAAAGCAAGTATTGTTCATTGCGTGACAATATTAATTGTTCAAAGAAGTAGAGCGAAGACTTGTTAGGACTGAACTTAATTTCGTATTCCAATAGCTAAAGCGGGAAAGAACCGAATCTCTTAACTATTCCAATCTATTGTAATTAGTTTACCACAGTTAAGTTAACTTACATAAGCTTGACTTAAAAATGAAAGCGATAAAAACAATTTCCAATAGTAATAAAGAAGTTTTTAAACTTTTCACATATCAAATAATACGATGGAAGGCATATTTTGATTCAGTTAAAGCGCTGAAATATTCGCAGAATTTGTTATTTAATGCAATAAAAGATTTAAAAATGGTAAGTAATTCTTCCGTTTTCGATTCCTTATATTTATTCGATGGGAAATAATTATTTTGAAGTATTTCGATATTTTTATTGTTTACTGCTTTTTCCTAACACTTCTAATCTGCTTATAAGGATAAAGCATATAAAATGGAAGGGTTAGAGGCAGGGCCGTATTTAAGGGGTGGGTTCTTAGGGTTCAAACCCGATTTTTCAAAACTATCACAAAAAATGCTTTTCATAGTTTCTCACTGAAAAAATTATTATTGCTATTTTATTTTAATGCTCTTATTTACTTTGAAACTGCATTTGAAAAATTAAATCATCATTATTTTATAATCGTACAAATTAAGTGTTTCTTCTGCAGTAGTTATATTTTTATTGTAGTTATTGCAAACGCAATTTCTTAACACTACACCTTTCCCTTCGAATTTTTAATACCAATATAAAAAAAACACCAAAATTCTTAAAATTTGTGAGTACCACAAACTCTTTATTAACACATCTTATGAGTGTCGTAAGATAGAAATTTCAAAAGTACTCGCATGCGCGAATATGAGATTTTTTTTTTTTTTTTCCTTCACTGAAAAGATGAGTCTTTTTTTTTTTTTTTTACATTTTTCATGTAACAACCTTTTTAACATCTATTGTAACAAAAATCAACAGAATATAGAACATGAAATCAAATTTTATTGCCTTATTCATTTCACGAGAAATTGGTTTGGTAAAACCCTCCCCAGGGGCGGATACAAGGGAGGGGCGATGGGGGCGATTGCCCCCTCCCTTGAGGGGGTCTTCTCCGGAAGTTTTTCGACTTTGAAGTTCAAAAAAGGCAATTTTAGATGGTCTTCGATAATACTATGAGAAGTGGTTGGAATTCGGGGCTCTGATCTGGAATTTTTTTGAAATTGAAGACCGAAACATTTGTAATAAACATATGTTAACCAGGATATGTAAAGGTAAAATAAAAGGGAGCAAGTGAGGAAACAACAATCGCCCCTCCCTTGGAACATTTCTGGATCCGCCCTTGACCCTCCACAAAACAAATTTCTGGTTACGGCCCTGGTTAGAGGAGATAACGTGTAGCATGAAGTTTTAAAATAGTACGTCTGCACTGAATTTTAAAACGGTACTGACTGACATTTGTGTTAAGAAAATCTCAAGCATCTCACCATCAAAAAAAAAAAAAAACTACAATAAGTAAAAGTTCTAAATGTAAAAACCCCATCAAAAAAAAAAAAAAAAACTACTTCATAGTACGGCACAATAAGGGACTCCAATTCAATTTAACACAAACGCAATAAACAATTAGGTCTCGAGAAATTTATCTTTTCACATTCATTAACATTCTTGAGATTCCCAACCTAAGTTCTTCCAACGTAGAAAGATTTAATATCTTGCAGATTAATACATAGAATTCTACGCAAATTTTAGCAAAGGAATAGTTTCTTAATTGTATCATGTCGACGATGGGGACAAGAAGGAACTATTGGTTCAAAGTACATAATTTCAAGCACCTTCTTCGCTTTCTCAGCTAAAGTTAATAAATAGTTAAAGTGACTAGAATTTTTCCTCTTCAAAACTTGAAGCAAAACATTTTGGGTTAAAAATATGATAAAATAATAATAATAAATACGCAGCACAGCTTTCATGAAGTTTGTATGAAATAATACAGGAACAGAAATAAACAAGCAAAAATAAAAAAATATGTAGGTGTTTTTTCTTTTTTTGAAATAAATTTGTTTAAATGTTTAGTTTACATTCCTAATAGGAATGAATTTCTTGTTATTACTTTAAGAATACCAATGTTTTTTTATTTATAAAGAAACAAAAAAACGTTCTGGAGGGAATTAGAAGCAGAGAAAAATAAAATGTATTCACACACATCAATGATCATTCGAGAAACTTCTCGTTTTCATACTACTGTCAATTATAGAGTCTATTACTCGTCAAAAAATTTAGGTACTGTACGAGGGTAATCCTAAAAGTAAGGACTCCATTTTTTAGAAATACTGTCGGCCCTGCTTAATCGGGTAACGGATAAACGAATACCCCTCTTATATGAATAAAATATCCTAGAACCGAATATTTCTGCAACCATAGACACAATGTTAAAGATCCCCGCTTAATCGAATAATATTTCTTAGAACCGACAGTATTCGTTAAAGCGGGGCCGACTGTACAAGAAAGCATTTATTTTCTACAATTTATCTATCGTTGCAAAGGTTGATCAATTATCTATCGCCATTTCTGTCCACGCATTTTTGTAAACTCTGTGACAGTTTTTGCATGCCCATGTCGTGTCAGTTTGCCGCCATGTCCTTGAGAAAACGATGAACTTCATCTTTCACGTCTTTGTCGATTTCCAACCAATATGTTGCTTTGGGCCTTGAATCTCCTTCCGGCCAAACGTTCTTTCAACTTAGGGAACAGATGATAGTCAATGGGGGCTAAGCGCGGACTATAAAGTCGGTGACTGACAATGTCTCAACTGAAGTCTTGCAGGAAAACGACAATCAGGCAGGCAACGTGTGGGCTAGCGTTTCAGTATTCCTCGATTCTTTCAAGTGGTGCAACCCCTTTTGCATTCAAAAACCGAAGAACATCAAGAATTTCACACTTGGCGGAAATACGCAACATTCTCAACGGTTACTAGTCTTAGACTGAGCATCTCAGCAATGCGCGCATTGTTTGGGAGTGATGAAAGCACAAATCACAACAGAGTGGCCAAAAGTGGCATTAATAGTTTCTTTGCATCCCCACGCTTTGGAGACCTTACTTTTGGGATTATCCTCGTATGTTATTTTTTTCTAACCCTCATTACTCTTTTTTAGAAAACGGGAGAATTGGGCGACCCGAAACTGGCAGGGAAAATTTTTAATTTCGAGTTTTTACTAATATGTTCATATCACACTCACTATTTTCTCATGTCACATACTCTATTTCTACTGAATCAAATATTTATCTAAGGTCTTATATACGTGCATGAAAGTTCAATTGCAATTGTAAATTTAATTCTACCGATTACTTAACATCCATGCTTAATTAAACACAAAGACAATAGAAAACTTTTCTTTAAGAAATATTTATTTCACAAATAGTAGAAGCAATTCTTTCTTTGACACAATGTGCATATCAATCAAGTCCTAAATCTTTAACAATAACTTCTTACAATTTGATTTTTTTACAAACAACTAGCCAACTTAGCAACATAATATAAATATTCAGAATAACTGTTTACACTGTGCGTATACACTAATTCCTCTCTATCGAATGAAATCCTGGTAGAGAATTTTACGTACTACACCATATTCAGAAATCCATGTTTTAGAATTAAAGGCTCCAACTGCAAATATTCATTCTAAAACATTTCACATAAAAACCACATATACAGTTATTGAATAAATAAAAATCATAAATACTAAAATTTTAAATAAATCTTTTAAAATCATACATAAACTTAATTTAAAACCCTCAAACATTCGTTTTTACTATATAACATTTTAGTAACCCCATTTATTTTCTAAAACTCTGAAAGTATCTCAATATACATTACCAATAAAAAAAGATTGCGAAAGAAAATTGAGGAAAATCTTGACATTAATCAGTGTAAAGATTTTAGAGAGTTTTTTTTCTTCACCTTTTCTAATGTTGGAAATTAAGGTTTTATGGCCTTCATCTAATGGCAGAGTACTTTACATCTTCAGCTGATTGCTTACAGGACATACCAAAGTATATTATAATAAAGCAGTATAATTAGGTTTTGTAGGCAAAATTACTTACTGTAAGTGGATTTACAAGGTTGGGGGGCAGTAGCAATAGTTTTGTAGGCCCCTTAGAGATAAATAGAGCTACGAAAAATATTTTTCAAATGCCTTTTTGGATCCCGTTTGGGGCACCTACATTTTGGAGGCTCATCCCTTTAATAACAACATTGTTTGAGTCTGTGAAGTTGTTACGAATATTCCCTAACAAATAAAGTAACAAAATTGATATAAAACCATTAATTGCTTGCACTATGAATCCTCAAAATTTATAGATAATATAGATAGAAGAAAAAATTATTGAAAAATTTTCCGTTTAATACAAATTAAACAATATAAACGAAAATCAAGTACCATGGACATAAAGATGAAGCCACCACATTTCCTCATGACACATTTAGCCATATAGAACTTTATCCCTTTTGTGGCAATTGTAATATTGCATAAGTACAACCTTTTATAGTTTCATCTCTTATATAGTTCATTTAGAGCTCCTCTATGAAAGGACAAAGACTGATCCTGCTTTAATTTGAATGTTACTTGCTTGTCACCCTACTAGGTGTACTTGTGGTGCCTACATAGTTAAAAACCTATGCCCAAGACATACCAACATAATTGATACCTAAACAAAAGTCAAATTTAACTATTTGAACCGTCATTCATTAACCTGAATTGCATCAAACAAGTAACATTTGACTTCTTCCAAAGAGCACAATAGCATTTAGAATAAAGAATACTGTATCTATATTTTACAGTTCAATATGTTTTTATGGCTAAGTGTAGTGAAATTCTTAAAAACTTTTATTTTACAAAATGCAATAACAATATGCTTTCAAAGTTTGGAAAAATGTAGCATGGCACTTAGAGTAACATCGGAAATCAGAAGAGTCAGATTGCAACTTATACTTGTTCAATACTATGTCTAAATGTAATTTTCTAGAAGGGAATGAACAATTTTGTAAAACTAAATTTTATGAGCTAGCCCCAAAAATATAAAAAATAAGCATAGTTTATGCCTTTAAAAAAATACTTTTCTTTAAATTAAGAATCGAACATAGATCACTTTGAACTTGTAAAATAAAATTTATAATTCATGTATAGATAATTTCTATCCCAAAGTATTTTAAACAAATATCCAAAAATAAAAGTAAACAAACTTAGTTCTTTACAAAAAAAAAAAAAATTACCTATTCAATACATCAATTTTAGAAATGATAAAAATCAAAATTTGCATTTAGAAATATAAGAAACTGATATCAAAACCATACTTATTTACAACAAATACACTATTTTTAAGCCATGAAGTAAAAGTTTAAAAATACGAAGTACAAAATCAGTGAAAAGTGCAATTTCTAAGATCTACTTTAGAGTTGGTGTTCAGCAAAAAACCAGTATCACAACAAAGTCTACAAATCATGTTTAAAAACTCTATTGTTCAATCACTCTATTTTTCATTTTGAGTATCACATGTAGCGGAGTTATCACTGTAACAAACAGGCACCTCAGGAGCTATGCCTATTTTTTTTTATAAATAAAGCTATCATTCAGTGAGGTGTAAAATATATATGTATATATTTATATATAATTTACAATGCAAATTACTCAGCAGCTAGCTGCAGAAGATACATTTTCCTAATATAAAGTAATTGGTTTTGTGAACTATGATGCATTTTTGTAAATTGTTTCCCCAAGAAATTTTCAGCCTACATTGCTAATTTTATATATTCCCAACAAATTTAAAATTCATAAATAAAATCATTAAACATTATGCAAACCATTCAATACAAATAAAATTACAATATGAATCTTCTAACAAGCTAATCCTATTCTATTACTTATCAAAATTAAAATTTATTACAAATATCCCACAGAAAAATGCTATAACTACAGTAATATAATTTGAAACAGAAAAAGGGAAAAGACATGTAATACTATAAACAACATTTTAGGCCACGAACAACTTTTTATATAACATTTCCCAAACTCCTCATATTGTAAAATTAATTTTCTTTTTAAAATTTTAAAGAACTGCATTGAATTTCACAAGAAACTACTGCGTGAATTGTCCACTTCAAAAAATGCCAGCAGTTCCCACTTTTAGCATACTCTTCATGCGGTTAATGATACATATAATTGTGTAGCTCTTAAGCTAATAAACTTCATAAATTTGTACCTTGAGAAACACAAAGATTTATTATTTAAATCTTTCAAAAACCAACTTTTGCCAAAACTAAATGGAATTTATTATGGAATGTTTCAAGAAAAATAAATAAATAGATAAGATCATTATCTCGAGAAAATGAAAATTTAGAAATTAAAAGAATGCCTATGAAATGGTCTACACTTTACGTAGAAGAATAACAATTTTCATTCTGTAGAATATTTTTTCAAGCTTATAAGTAGCTAGGAAAATGTTATATTTTGTATACAAAATGTTGGACACAACACTGATTTTTAACATTTTGAGCAGAGATTGGTAGATGAATAATGAATGCGATGCTAAGCAGTTCAGCATTAACAATTATGAACATTAATATTTCTCACTGAGACATCCAAAATTTCATTACACAGTTGTTCAAAATATCGACACATTTTTAAATTATCGAGTTTTTTTTTTTTTTTTTTCAAAAAAAGCAACATGTTAGGCATTTCATAAAGTAATGTAAAGGAGAGATAAAATTAAAAATGAACTAAATTAAATTCAGAAATAATTTTAAATTAACGACTATAGTTTAATTTGACGCATAAAATTAGTTAACATGAAGGAATTAATCGGTGATTAATAATCACTGAACAGTTTTGGTTGAATACGGTTCGAGTGCTGTGAAAAAAGATGGTTTTTAACTTGCACTGCAATTAAAAGCTAATACATATTATACTTGTAACATTTTTGACATTAGATTTAATATTTATATTTATGTAACTGATTTAAACTCTAAAAAATACCTTATTAAAAATTTCTTATTTTAGGGCACAATAATACAAAAAAAAAAAATGTTGAGAGGTTAAAAAATATTGCTTCAGCAAGCATTTTTGGGATGAAATAAGAAAAAAAGACTTTTGCACAGAGTTTGAAAAAACTTTAGTGTGTAGTGTTGTACTTGTAATAACTAGAAAAACAAAACAATAAATTATGAAGAAATCTCCCTTATTCTGATGTTAGGAGATTTTTGTGTTGAAAAAAAAAGCACTTAAATGATAAGTAATTTTGTTCACTGGTTTCAAAATAGTTGAAACTGTAACAAGCAATTAATTTCAACACTGAAAACACTAAATGTTAATATAATAAATATAAAACAGATTTATTTTCAAAATTAAAATTTTAAATGCACAAGTGCACATGGAAAGTATAAACTAAGTTACGAAGGGGAAACATTATTGAGAAACTGCTGTTTACTTATCAATAACTAATGCAAGAAAAACATAAATAAAAAAAACCATATAAATAAAAGATCACAGTCACTATTTGAACACATAATAAATAGTTCAAACTTGATAAAAGTACAAAGCTTAAATGCTGGAAATAAAATCATTCATGATAGCAAAGCCTTCAATTTTCTACATTCTAATGCACATTAATACCGACCAGCAGTTTTGTGCAGTGACTTACTGCTTAAAAAATGACTACACAATAACTTACAAAGCATGTGCAAAACAATATATTTATACAACACTGATTGCTAAGAGCTTTATCGTTTTAGGTAGACATTTTGACATACAATGAGTATCTATAGAATCAGATAACAAAGCGAAGTTATATTATTACATTGCCACATATATTAAATTTATAAATGATTAGAAATTGAAACGCTAAGGCATTTATGTTAACCAAACACATTTATTTTAAATAAGAATAACAATTATATAAAAAAGCGGTAGATAGTTTTGTACTAAGACATGAGTAAAATAAGACATAGAACAATTTAAAAAGTACAAATAAAAGCATTTTTAAAAACACTTAAAAACTGAGCAAACAGCTGTTTGCTCAGTTCTGCTTACTATTTTTTTAATGCTTTTATTTGAGTTTTTATTCATGTTTTATTTTACCCAAGGGTTAACAATTGTATGTGAAAATGTTTCAAAGCAACATGAGTCAATAAGTTGTTGAAACTAACGAAACACAACTTGCAACAGGAATTTTGACTATGGAAATCAAACGTAACAAAATTTGTTGCAACTAGAAAAGTTAAATTTACCCTTTAAAACTTAAATGTAATAAAAGGATTTTAATGTATTGCACAGTTCAAAAAATATTCATGTCAACCTAAAGGATGACAACAAATGCATTTATAATGAAAGTCTTTTTGCTTATTGTAATGAACTGACACGCTACTGTTAAAAAAAGATATTAATGCTTGTGTTTAAAAAAAAAAAAAAAAACGCTTATACATTGTTACCAAATTGCAGTTGTTTATAATTTTCCTTTTTGGAACTAACTATTCAAGGAGAAACTGGTAATATTCTAAAGCTCGAGAACAGTACAGGCTTAAGCGGAAGTTCGAAAAAGAAGGATGATGTAATTTTTGGCATTGCATTATGCCTATCATTTAAAAGCAATATTACAAAAAAACATTCATGTAAAATTTTATGGAGGACAAATGACAGAAAAAGTGTCTTATCCCAAACCAGTTGAGATAATCTTAAAAAGTCAATCAATACTCTGATTACATCAAGGAATGAACATCCTTTCACATTATCATTCAGACAGTGCGATAAGCACGCTTTGAGTCACTATTTTTATTCCGTCCGGCAAAACAAAGGCAACCACTGGTGCTATTATTTCTATGCCGTTTGAATACCTTGGGCGGCTTTTCTTGCCATTGACGCTCTCTCACGCATCTCTCATAATAATCATACTCCTTTAAGTACCTGAAAAGAAAGAAAGAAAGGGTAGGTACAAAATGAAAAATAAAGATCTGTTATACAAGTTGAGTTTTGTTAATAAAAATGCATATAACTCAAAATTTTGAACAATTTAAACTGATTTTGTTTTTTTTTTTTTTTTCAAAACTTCCCACTAAGCCCTGAGGACAAAATTATCTTGATTGGAACAAAACCAACATCTGTGGATGATTCCAAATTTAACCAAGGAAACTAACAATAGTTTGATTTCACCAAAGAATTTGAATTCAGGTTCATTGTTTGCTTGGCTGTTTTGTATTTGATGGGGGGAGGAGGGGTTAATGAGAATAGTTACCATGTCCAGGAATTATGCAAGCCTTTTTTTTTTCTTCAAATTTTACTAATGCAGAAATTTTGTTAATTTTAAGTAAAAGTGTTTCAAATGCATGACAGAAAGTTTTTCCTCTTAATATATAGCTCAGAACAAATATAAGTCTACAATAAATTTATTACTTTGCACAGAAAAAAGCCCCTTCAAAATGTTTCTGACAACGTTCGCGCTGATTTTTAAGTGAATTGATCCCTGAATCCAAATACAATCACTGTTTTCCTTCATTATTCAGATTTTTTTGGAAATGGCAACGATCAATTTTCTAGTTTCATAGCCATTATTTTATTTGAAAGGGAATGGAGCTTTAGTTTAAATTCAACATTCTTTCGGGGTGCATTAGAGGTGCAAACTTCAAAAGCATGAACATTTATAGCAAATTGGAGGCTCATGAGGGTATTTCCATCTAGGGTATTTTCAAAACAATCTCTTTTTACAGGTTTTTTTTTTTTTTTTTGCAGTTTTTCGATGGGAAACGAGAGTATGGGACTCATTGTCCAAACAATTTTTACATGATAAAAAAAAATCTAAAAACATTGCATGTTGCATATGAGTTGTACTACAGATCTTCAGAAAAGACTGTTTCTGTATTATTTATGTTGATTCAAGCGACATTTACAGATACCATTAAGAGTAACAATGAAATTACGTCAGAAGGAAATTTAACTTTATTTTTTATATAAATAATATTTATGTTTCTGGGGATACGTTGCCTCTATTGTTTATCACTACTTCATATGTAGTTATACAATAGGGCTCTTTGGCACTTAATATAATATAATATAATATAATATATATATATATATATATATATATATATATATGTATACATATTTCAAATGTATTACTTTGAAATTTATAGTTTTCTAATCAAATAAGAAAACTGGTAGATGAAATAACTTTGATTTTTAATTGTAACTCAAACTCTTACATAAGTAATGCATGCATTTAACTTACCACACAGGAGGCCAGCGATTTCTATTCAAATAGGCCTGATTTTCAGGATGGAGATTACGAAGTAACTTCGGAGTTTTCCGACAAATATCATTGTAATTAACAGCTATATGATAAAGACACCAGTCTGCCAATTGGTCTGCATTATGCATCTGCAGAGAAAAAAAATCTTTTTCACTAACATTTTAAAGTTTTTAAATCGAGCCAAAAGTAATAATTTTTGAAGAACAAATCTTTAAAATAAAATCATACACAAAATTTCTGTTATTTACACATAACAGTGCATAGTACTTTCAGAATCACTTTATAGTACCAGTGCTTTATAATTTCATTGACATGATAGTATTCAAGATTGTATATGGTGGGAGGCATTCATTTCTAATAGCAATACATTTCTCATTGCTGAATAAAAGGCAAGATTTTGATGAGCTACCACTTCACCAAATTTATGCCTTAGTACCAGGGATGAAAATCTTCTGCGGATCCGCGACTTTCCGCTCTTTTTACTTTTTCTTTCTTTCCGCGATCTAAAAGTTAATGTTACATCATGTTTAGAAAAAAAAAGATGTTTTCATTTATTGTTAAAATAAAGCATAAAATAAGTTGATTTAAAGTAGTAGAGGTTGAAATTACTTCCAACTTCCAAAATAATGAAAACGTTTTTAGGATGCAGCAATATTGAAACCTCAAGGATGAAATGCAATTATTGGCGAACTATGTACTCTATTTTGGCATGCTGCCAAAAACCTAAGTTTCTGTTGTAGGAGGTAGAAATTAAGAAAATTCAGCTAAATTATTCGAGATCTTAGTCAAGAAAATGGTGAAAATAATTTTGATCTTTAAAATTTATCAAAATAACAAAAAGACCATGCAATATTAATGAGAGAATTCATTTCTTGAGATACAAGTGTCTAATTCATCTAAAATTACACTCCCCCCCCCCCTTTTTTTAAAAATTTCTGCATTGTTTTGTGTAGCTTAAAAAGATAGAAATAGGAAATGAGCAAAAAAAGGTTTTAAAAATAAATAAAAAGCCTTCAATCTTCCGTTCGATTTCACGGTACAAATTAAGAGGAAATCTCGCATGACTAATTTTGCATAATATTAAAAAAAAATCTATCCAAATGTTAAGGGACACAATTTTTCCTCTTTTTTGACTTCGAGCTGTTTTCGTCCCTGTTGTACATTATTAACACTGCTACAGCATAGCTTCAAGGACATATCCTTAGAAGGTAACCCTCTAAAAAATTCAATATAACTTTCTTGCTTTCATCTTAATCTTTCCTTGCTGAATGAAATATTTAATCGTTCCAAATCTTCAGAATTTTATGCTTAAAATGAATTTTATGTAAATGTCTACAGGGGTGAATTGGTGCTGAAACGCTATTCCAGTACTGTTTTTCTGAGAAGAAAAATTCCATTCACATAAAATTGCTTAGTTTAATCCCCATCCAGGATTAAACTATTTCTCATTAGCATTTTGGTACTAGAAAATATAGAAGTTCTCTCTTTATATCTAAATATACATGTATAACAGGTCTCCCAAAATATAAAAAAAGTGTGGAGCATTCTCAAAGATTGATAGAACGAACAGCTTTAGTGCAAGAGGCATTTTTATTGTCAGAGTTCATTTCCCCTATCAAATTTCATATATTTAATATAATCATTACATGACCAGCATGGTATACATGAAAACAAAATAAAACATATGTTACATTTTTACTGCAAATATAAAGAAGAGGGAATATTGACAATCCAAAATTAAAAACATTTATTAAAATCTGTGTCACATATACCCATTCTAAAATTGTTGATTCAATTAACATATATGTTTACTAAAAGTATTATTTAAATTTCTTGTATATATTTCATTATGGCTCAGCCGCCAAGTTGAAACGTTTTTCGTTGTTTTTCTAATTTCAATGAAAAAGCAGACACTTTTGTATTTGGAAGAGAAAGAAGGCCTTATTTTCAAATAGAAAATTAGGCAAGGACCTTTGTGAAACACACAGGGAAAGTTTTATATGCAGTCATAGAGTTCATACATAAGAATATGTGTGCATATAATCATGGAAGGTTAGTGTGTTGAAGCATAATATATAAATATACATAAATCACACACGCAAAACAATATTGATATGTAATACAAGTATACACTACTAGTGACAGTTCAACTTAATGAGCTAGAAAAATAATTAAAAATAAGATACATATAGATTCATTATTAAACTCACATGAATAATCTAATAAGTTACACAAAACCAAAAAGGCGAAACAGAATTTCAAGTAACATTCGAAAGGCAACTGTACAAGAACTAAGATAAAATAAATACAGACATCATGTTACAACTACTCTTATAAAGAAAAAAATTCATATTGACTTTTTTTTAATCAAATAAAACGATTTCAATCAGTAAAGTTTACCAGCAAAATTTATAGGCAAAATAAAAATTGATATTGTAGAGTTTTTAATAAAGATAAAATGCTTACCTGACAGGGTTCTAACAAACGTAGTGAATGCTCTGTGGCATCCCCTTCCTCAGAAAGTGTAATCAATTCATGAATGACTTGCTTCTCAACTAAACCAACCAATCTGGGCAAACAAAGGCGGTTCGCAAGCTCTAAAAGCTCCAAACAATTTGTGGCATTCACAGTTTCATCAATTTCATCTGTATATAAGTAAACTAAGAGTTGCTGGAAGCAGCACTTTGTCACACCAGGAAAATGCACCTGTTGTATTTAAAGAATATATATATATATATATATATATGTGTGTGTGTGTGTGGCATTTTTAACTATTATTAGTGAGATGAAGGTGTTTTCAGATTAACTATGCAGTGCCAGATTCTTTTTCTTTGCTTAAAATACCAAGACCCACAACCCATCTACTCTTTTTTAAGTGGAACTGTTCGCGAGTGCTAGGAGCGGCTTTGATGGACAGACAGTATGCTAGCAATTTAAAAAGAATTTAGAACAAGTATTTAGTGAAAGAGATACTTTTCAAAATGTTTCTAAACTGATGACTTGACTTGCATCAACGGAATTTTTGAAAATCTGTACTATTACTTTTAAAGTTTCAACTGCTAAAATCCAAATCTATCTTGCTACATCTATACATACTACAAACAGCAACAATATTACATCTATAATTATTGTTATATTTCATTGTTTTTGGCAACAGTTAAAAAGCAAAATTGGCACATCGTAGGACAAAGAACCCAAGTAGCATACCTTGTTTTTTAAAGGTTGTAAAATGGTTATTAACGTTGTAACAACCGCTTAAAAACGTTTATAAAACGTTAAAAGGTTATTTGTGCTACCTGGGAAAGTACCTTAAGAAATAGTCATTAAAAATATATCTGATGAAAGAAAAAATTCCAGTAAGCAATTAGTGGCTTTAAAGAATATGTTACTATCTCACAAACCTCCAAATTTGATTTTTTTAATATGATTCAGAATTTTTATAACAAAATATTTCTACAATGCTTCTTCCCGAAATTAAAATAATATGTGAGGCTTTTATTATCAGACAATAAAATATTTTCTTCTATTACTTTGAATAACTTACGATTTTCGCGGAACTTTCACGAAAATCTCCTCGAAACATGGCAGCCATTACATCACAGCGGGCCATTAATATAGGTTTGTGTGCACAACAAAGGCCATCTTCAAGTTGGAAATAAACATCTAAAAATTTTAATAAACTGTTTTATTACAATCACACACACACAGAAAAGGTATTATATATTTCACTTAATAAATTTATATATGCAACAAAATATAACAAAACATATACTGTTTTGTAGATTAATAAAAACAAAATTTTTAATTACTAATACAGATCAATTAACCTTTTAAAATATGCAACTAAAAAATCTGTATAATAGAAATAAATGATCCAGTATTGAATTTTTCTAACTAGAAAGATTAGAAGGGAGTACAACAGAAACCAACCATTTGAAAAATTAATTAATAACAGCTACAAAAATAATAAAATAGAAATTATTTCAGAAAATTTTCAAATAACAGTTAATATATTTTCCAATTAATACTGAAAATTTTATTTTCCACAACTAAGCTGAAAATCGCATAAAACTTTTGTGAAAAACAGTATAGAATGATGCTATTTATAAGTAAAAAATGTCTGCAAATTATGGTTGACATGTTTCAAAACCAATATTAATTAGTTTAAGCCTAATTTATTGAATATTAAATCTTTTTCAGTCCCCCTTGATATTTTACAGTTATCAAGACTATTTTTTAAAAATCGAAGTTTGCAAGACTTTCCAAAAATTATTTGAATAAATTTTAAACAGTTGAATTTTTAATGATGATCTTGTAACAAAGATCATGTAATATTTGCAAGAGATAATATGATCCTCCTACTAATGCAAAACTTCACACTGGAATAATATGTTGATAGAAAAACTAGATGAAGAGATAAAGATTCATTACCTGAAAACAGCCCCTGGTGTAAACAGACCTCCCTCATGCGATTTCTGACTTTCTGTGAAAACTTCTGATGCAGTTCTGTGAACTCCTTCTGCATATGCTGTCCACTGCCAATCAATAACTGCACAGGAGAGCACAACTCCTGGTCAAAAGTCTGAATGACAATTTTTCTCATGTAACAAAATCAATCTACAAAAACCTAAAATTAAACATGAACCCTTCTTTAGTGGTTAAGCCAGGAAACCCGTACCTGATGTATTGTTTAGTAGGATGATGCAGCATGAACCCAATTTCTTTTCATTGATACTTATCAAGTATATCATTTAGAACACCCAAAATGCATAATGCATTCTTTTTCACTTTTTACTTCAAACTAGCTGCCTGCGACTCAGAGTGTGATGTGACTATTTTTAATTTATGATCTTAGCACGAAATTTAAGATCGCCAAGTTTGGTCATCACTGTTCTGGGTGCCTTCAGTTCTAAGGATAATCCTGGAGGTTAATTATATGCACTATTACAAGAAGATATCTGGATGTAAATGATGACATGGATTTTGCTTACTTGGCAAAGCACTGATAAAGTTACTGAACAAATTCTGTAAGCTTGTAAATTAAAGAAACTATACAAAGATTAGAACAAATAGAACTCTCAAATGGTAATATTTTAATAGTACATAAATTATTTCAAAATCAGGAAAGCAAAAATATAAATTGATGTTAATTATTGAATAGAGTTAACTTCAATGTAATTATAAAAAATATAACATGTGATTGAGATTACTGAAACTGAGTTTTTCTTCATGATTTTCTGTACCAGAACATGCATTAGGAAACTTTTTTAAGTTTTCTCTCAATAGCTATGTTTTCGAACCTTTTTCCTCCAGATTCCCCCTTAAAATGTGGTTGGCTTCTATGGTAGTATGTTAATTTGTATTATTCAAAACATGAATAACTTTCCAAATAGGATATCCTCAGAACACTATTTAATTTCATACATAAAATTTTTCAAAAATGTTAGAACATAAAATAAAGAGGGGAAAAAGTTGATAACATAAAAAAAGAATTTGCTAAAAGTTGAAAATAATAACTCATTCTTGAATTGCCACTGAAAAAAAACAAAAAAAGAAAGAGAATTCCTCCAAAGGATCAGATTTGTTGAAAAATACAGCTTTAAATTGTACTTAAGGCTATAGAATTGAATGTTATGTTTTCAAATAAAAGAGGGGAGTCAGACAGCAATATGTGCTTTGGATAATGATATAATAGTTTTGCTATAATTATAAACAAATAAAAAACGGGGGGGGGGGGTAGGTAAAACTGAATTAAAATATTAGAAACTTAATTTAAAAAAACACAGATGTAATTAATGCTTCCTTTACAATTAGTTGCCAAGTATAAAGCTTATTATAATAGATACTAATGAAACTTTAAAAAGCAGTTATGAAGCTTTTATCTAACAGTCATTCAAATCATCCATTTTTAGGCTGAAGACAAGTTTGACATCTCAAAACAAATCCACCAATTTTCCAGATTTACGAATCTGAGAACTGCTTGAACTACAGATTGTTACGCAAATAAAGTGAGAATTTGACGACTTCAGCACAAATTTTGCATTAAAACAAAAAAAAAAAAAAAAATTTACACGGGGACAAAGCTTTGCTTTTAGTTGCAACTCATTAACTGATATTATATGTTTAATTGAACGTTGCAGTATCTAACTAACTACATTTTGTAAAAAGCGTAAGTGCACATAATACAAAAAGAATTCTGCATTAGTGCCATCTTAACAGAATTTTTCCTTCAATCAATTGCTCCCAAAATTGCAATATTTTATTTATTTGAAAATTAAGCAAAATATAAGCAACATTTTTTACTATTTAAAAGAAATGCTACAAAAATAATGGGATGGATCGGCTTCTCAAAAGAATTATTTTTGGAAAAGGAAAATTAAGCCTAATTATTTTTCCACCCCAATTAAGACCTCTCCAGTTGTTGAACTGAACACTTTAACTAAGCAATTGCTAAACAAGCTTCTGGACATAAATTATTGCACCTTGTCTCTTTGTGTCTTTCTGCTTACTTCCTTACATGGACGTCTTTTCAAGCTTTTCTGGGGGGGGGGGGGGCAAAGGGTCCAAACACAATACAATTTCATCGGAAAACAGAAAAAACCACGCCCACTTATGTGTAAATAAATTGATTTCCCAAAGTCAGGAGGGGCAATTGACCCCCCCCTGCCCCCCCTGAATGACAGGCCTGTTCCTATAGTATAAAGTTTTCTTTCGCTTCACAAAGAGCCAAGAAAGATTAACGAATCAGGAGCTTAGTCTACACTCATGCACTTTCCCATTCCATTTTGTCTTCAACATGATGAAAGGAGAGATGAAAAAAAGTCATGCATTATCTCAGACCTCTTTTAGGGCTGAATTATCTAAATTTTCCTAAAAAAACATATTTTCAACACTCTGCCATTCATGGTAAGGAAGACATAGGAATATGAGAATAGACAAAGCTTAACAGTTAATTCTCAAAAACAAGCTTTCAAGTACTTGAACTTAAATGAGATTATGAACAAGATTTCAAATTATAAAACAAGTATTTTGTTATTTTTTATCTCCATGTAGGATTCAATGGGGTTTTAACATTGATGGAATGAAATAAGAGAACCCTGTTCTGCAGTACCCTCCATGAAGACCCGTTTATGTAACTAGAACTAGCTCCTGGCTATACCACTTCTGTCTTAAGAACTTTTTTTAATCACCTGTAATTCTGGTATGTCCATAAGTTCTGCTGCCTCTAACAGCTCAGTCATATTAATACACATCTTACGATCCACGTCTCCAGTGTAAAGAAATCTGAAAATAAATATTTAATATATTACTATGTACATTACACATAACATCACTACTATTATACAACTCTTACTTTCCAAAACAGAAACCATAAAAAAAGGAAAAACTAATATAGGAAAAATATTATACAATATCCCAAAAAATACTCCCATTAAAAAAAAGTGCATATTTTGCGCAGTTTTGATTATTTTTTAATGAAATTAATCCTCTCTACTTTTGCAGTAAATATGCACTTTCAGTAAAAATAAATTTATATACAGTGAAATCACTCCTTAATAAACATTAACACCACAGAAAAGATTAGTTTCAATCTTTAATATTATGTTGATGCAATTTAGTATGTGTACACATGTCTGCTAGCTTTAGTATCCTTGCTGTAGAATGTTCACAACAATTTATACAAATGATTGCAAAATACAGTGAAACTTGGTTTGCACAGCCCTTGTCAAAGGAATACAAATCAAATCTGAGGCCAATTTTTTAACTTTAAGTTCACATTGATATTTTTACATATGATAACAGAATGTAACATGTATGATAACAGAATGTATCATAATTAAGCCAAACATTTGTTTTACATCTTGACTTAATAATGATAGAGCGTTTGGGCACCCTACTTCATTCAAATACTGAACTTGTTTGAGGCACAAGACAGAGAGCAAATTTTTGTTAAAAAAATGAGGGAAAAATTATTTTCCTGTTTTTTAATGTCTTGTAAATAATTTGACATAATTTTGATTGTGATACTAAGTACTATTTTTATTGTAATGTATGGTAAGTTGCTTGTTTCAAAATTTCTTTTGTTAATTATCCATATTACCTGGATTACCCAGACTTTCTCCCCAGAATTCTTCTGATAACCCATGGCTCCAGTTAGTTCAGATAACATGCTTAGCACTCTAAGTGATGCTCAGAGAAAGCTAGCAATTCACAAACCTGAGACAACTCTGCATGGCACCTGGAGTTATCACTTTGGTCAAAGTGACTATTGTCTGTATGGATGAAGTCACTCTTCCTCTATGGTCAAGACCCTCACAGCGCTCTATGCTTATGCACTGATATGCTCGATGATCCAGGATTCTTCGAATGCCTGTCGTGATGTTGGTTGATCCATGAGATGATTCTGGGTGAATCTGACAGCTGGAGCGCCTACGAACAGCACCATGATGGTGGGTTTCAACAGCACTGTTTTGATTGGCATTGTGATGGCTTCGAGATAAACAGAAAGAGGCACAGGTGATAACAGAATGTGGGCTGTCGGTGATTAATTGCTCAGTGTCCATGTTGAAATTTCCCACAGAACTATCTGAAGAGCTAACCTGGAGGTAGAAAAAGCATTGGTTTAATTCAATAGCACATTAATTTTGCCGGTGACAGAAACTGCATGGTGTAAAAAGTAATAATTTTCTGTACAGCTATTTCTATTTTTTTAATTAGTGAACTTGTTTTATTCACATGAAATTAACAAAAAGAATTAGGATGTTGAGCATAAACATTGAAGGAACTAATATTTTTATGACAATAACAGGTTACAAGCATGTAGGAGCCCTCCCCCCTCCTCTCACAGCACACAGTAACATTATAGATAGGCTTCTATTTGTATATATGAAGCATATGGCTCCAAAAGTAGGTATCTCTTATTTAAAAAATGAAAAAATTCACATATGTTACTACAGAACGATATTACTTTTAAAAACTTTCTTGTTTTATTTAAACTATTTAGGGGACTTATTTAGTTGTCTTAAGTTATTTGCCTACCAAAGTGTCGTAGTAAAATGAATGAAAAAAAAAAAGCATTTGAGGATAAATTGGAATTGGAGCTACCTACTTTTCAAGTTACATGCTTCATGCTTCACAAAAATACAAATGCAACAACCATCAGCAGGCTCTGGGCCCAACTGGGCTGGTCCTAGTCAAATTAAAGACCCAATGAAGATCAATGGCCCTCTTAAAGCCATCTACTCCATTACTCCTTACCGCCTTTTCCGGTAAACTGTTCCAAGTTCCCACTACCCTGCTAAAATAGTATTTTTTTTTTTGAATTTTCAAATTAGTCTGAGGTTTAAACAGCTTTAAACAATGACCCCCTTGTCCTGCTTTCCATGCAAAAATCTAATCCCATAACATCATTCATTTTAATAAATTTAAACTGAATCATGTAACCCCTGATTCTCCTTTGCTCAAGACTATACATATTAAGCATTCTAAGTCTGGAAACATAGTCTAAATTAGAAAATCCATTCACTAACCTTGTAGCCCTGCTTTGTACGCTTTCCAATAAATTAATATCTTTCTTCAGATAAGGATACCAAAACTGAACAGCATACTCCAAATGAGGTCTTACCAAACTTCTGTATAGAAGCAGAAGAACCTTCTTGATATTGAAATAGAGCTATTAATAAACCCAAGCATCCTATTGCTATTGTCTTTGTTACTAGCTATGCTGAACTGTTGACTAAACTTGAAGTCCTGATTTATTAAGACACCTAGATCCATAACATTATCTGCCCTACTAATGATTGAACCATGTAAAGAATATATGTGTGTGTACATGTGCAAAAATACATATGCCTGTACTAAAAGAGAAAGTTTATAACTCATTCGAAGATAAATTTAAAGCTAAATAACTCTACTACACTAAAATAGGAAATTGAACTGATTACATACCACACTAGAATCACTTGCACTTCGACCTCCAAGAGTTGACTCTGACGATAAATCTATAGTGAACAACTTGTAAAGAGAGTTGCATACAGCAGACAAAACAGATTTATGGGCGGCAAAACCCACTTTTCCAGTAAGAAAGATGACATCTGTGTAAGTCTGGCTATGGAGTAAAGACAGCATATCATCTTCAAACTGAGGAGGTGGTACAATCACTTCTGGAGGTCGGGGCTCAGGCGGACAAAATGGAACCTAAAAAAATAGAGCAAATTATACTATATTTTTATAACTATGTTTTATCTTTCAAAAATATATTCTACCTTAAAGTACAGAGAAATAGCTTTGAGTGCTTTTAGTTTTAGCAGTCATATTGTTTTTAAAAAATTGTATCGTAAAAACTGATAATAAAGTAGAAAGTTTTTAAGTCTTTATGTGTGTATATTGTCTGTGATGTGTCTAGGGCTCAGCCTGTTCAGTTAATTTACATGAAATTCAGCATAAAACTAGTTTGTAGCATGATGGTCTGCACCTTAAAGCATTTTTTGAAACTTCAACTTTGTTCTTTATTTATTCGAATTTTATGGTCATTTTAAGCACTATTTGCTAGTTAGTGAATGAAATATTTTGTGCACATTTTTAATTTTTTACGTCATTTGAAGGCCTGGATTTTTCTGTGTTTACAAAAACTGTTTCAAATATTCACTAGCTTTAGGAGAGTTGTAAGAATTGTTTTTAGAAAACTGGTGTCAGAGGATTATTTTAACCTGTTAACTGGGTATGACGAAATATTTCGTCATACATAAAAGCCTACAGCAATGGGCATGACGAAATTTTTCGTCATTTAAATTAATCCTAACATATTGAACGCATCACATTCTACATTGTTCTTATCTATTGAATCTTAGAGTGGTTATATATATACCATCATATTGTCGATGCGTCATGAATTTTCATGTTCTTGTAATCTGTAACTTGAGCGCTATTAACGGGAAAACGGGCGCTGCATGAGCTGCCACAATTTGGATTCATTTTAGTCTGCATTTCAGTATCTTACATGTTAGTAATAACTTTCTGATTTGAATATTCTTATTGTGAATTTCAGTGTTTTATATATTTTTATTAGTAATAAATTTATGACTTAAATACTTTTTATTTTCTACAAAATATGGCTAAAAATTTAAAATATTTTGTCAAAATAAATAAAAATCATAAGTTAAAAACGATATTCTTTTATTATTTGAGGTGTGATATCCCTTATCGCTGCGAAAAAAAAGTCCCCATTGTGAAACGAGTTGAGCAATAGCTAATTCCCCGGTTAACAGGTTAAGGAAGTCAAGGGCTTCGGCGTGACTAAGCTCCAGAGTAAAATCTAAAATCAAAGATACCTAAACAGAATTCATATTTGCAACAATTGTCATGGTTTTATCTTTTAACTAATTTGTGTATTTCTTATTCTTTAGGAAAGCTTTTAAAAAATAAATAAGTATTTTATTTCATAGCATTTTACAGTCTTTCTATGTTGATTATAGCACGAAAAAAAACGTCTTTATGTTCACAGAAACTAGAGACTCAGCACTTTTCACAAATGAAATAATTAAGTAAAAGCTATGATCTTTTTTACCAGGAATATATGCGTAGTTTCTAGCTGATTGATATTCAAATAGAATATGCATTTTAATGAAATTAAGTTTTTCTTCAAAAGAAGGTGATTTTTTAATCTGCTTCCATTGTAAAGTCAGTATTAAAGGGGCAGTTATGGCTAAGATAATGAGAATTTTTTACTATTACACTGGGAGAGCTCATCTTAGGTTTCATTTTGCCTGCACATTTAAATTAAAGAGAAAAGGCTTTTCCCTCAAGGGATTAGAAGGGGATCAATGTGTGTATATGCGTTTAATTGTTATAATTGTGCTGAGTGTTTGTAGAGATGTATCTTTATTGCAACAAAGTTATTTATTAATTTGAGCAAGATTTTAAAAACTCTTTTTCAAGGAGAGATATATAAATTTTGTAACTATACAACACATATTTCTTTTTTTTTCCTGCAGGGTAAGTGGATTTTCGTTTTGTTCTTTCTGTAATAGGTATTTTACATTTGTTCTTTACACTTTGGGTGGGGAGGATTTCACTTTATTCTTTTTGGGCAATTAAGATTGCTTACTGTCATTTTTATGGAAATTCACATAAGGTCAAAGAACTTTCTTTAAAGTTAGAGCATTGACACAGCCATGCAGTTATAGCTAATTTAAAATAAATGTAAAACTAGATACCTGTAATAAAGGACGTTGAACATGCTTTAAATTAGTCATCCAAAATCTTTGCTGCCTCCTGGCCAAAAGTGCGGCACGTATGACATTTTCGAAAACTTCATTCACACCAAAGTGAGTTAGCACACTAGTTTCATAATATGGAGCTCCAATTTCTTTTGCCACAGACCTCCCTTGCTCTGGTGTTAGTATATCACTTTCTCTAAGAGGCCTAAAACAGATAGTACATTTTTTTAAGTAAAAATTTAACAGAGTACATAATTGCTAGAATTTTGGAATGTTACTTTAGCAAAGTAACATTCAAAAATTGAAAAAAATATGGATAATTATATATATATATATATATATTTCAAATACTTACTATTAATTCATTTTAAATATCATAGAAACATGATATATACTGGGATAGCAAAAATGTATCAATAAATTTTTAACAAAATTTTAACAAAAAATGTTAAAAATGATATTGCTTCTTTGGACCCCAACATCCATTCGGAATTACTTACATGAAAAATTAAAAAGCATAAATAAAATGAAATGATACACCCTTCCCTTAAGACACAATAAAGTGTAATGATACACTTAAAGCTTATTTTGTTTCTCCAAACTAATGTGTAAAAACAATTCTTGAACTAAATTATATTCATATAACCATAGCACATCAGATAACAAAATATTTTTAAAGCCTAATGTCTGAATCCAAAACCATTTAGTACAAATACATTAATATTGGAAAAATACATTTCAAAAATAAGAATTTAGGATATGGAATAAAGGTATGACTTAGGGGAAGACCGCCTATATTGGACCCCCTAAGAACAGGAGGCCTGTGTCGCTCAATGTGAAGCAAAACAAAAATACAAAATAGGGCATCGTAAGCTAAATTTAATCAGGAACCGCCCTAGGAGCTTATATTTTCTAAAAATATGGAAATTATTTTTTAAAAATTATCTTA
>JAXGGA010009984.1:0-48983 GCA_038373865.1 Uloborus plumipes | reverse complement strand
TTTGAAAATAATATTTGAAAAAATGATGATCTGGAACCATATAATATTTTGATAGAGAAACAATCTAGAAGGGGTTTCAAAGGAGAATCCAAACTGGGAGCTCAAAATATCCAGTAGTTTTTGAGATATGCTAAAAGAACCATTTTTAGGGACCATATACAACTGTGCAAACTGAAACAATAACAGGGAATTTCTATGCAAAGAAAGAGGAATATGCTTATACACCAGTTGCAGAACATGCTCAGCGTTTTTATATAGTATTTAGTTTTCAACAATTATAATATGTTGAAAGCAAAACGCTAATAAAACTGCTGAGTATATTTTAAAACTGGTAGACAATCCAATTTTTTGTCCATTAGTGAGAAGTCTGCATTCATGCAACATGTAGCAATTTAGAAAACTTTTTACGTGGACATTTGATTTTTATGGAAAACTGTGGTGTCTCGGAAGGTTATTTGGAACAATTTGTGATGATTAGACGGTTTTTTAAATTCTGAGCCTCGGTTTTAACATTTTTGCCAATCCTAATACAGTAGTTTATATAAATACAAGAGGTTACTTTTAAGTTGTAACCTCTCTCCAAAAGGTGTGTGCTGCAACGGTTAGTGCGTAGCTAAGAGTATGCATCCATCTTTGTTTAATCAAAAAGATAGAATGTTGCGTTTTTCCCTTGAACTCTACACAGTAGGGTTTTCTCTTCCAAATTTCAAAAAAATATTATAACTTTTACAAAACTCGAGAATTTTTAATTAATTACGAAAAGCAAACGTATTATTGCGAATAGCTTTAGGTAATTTAATCGAAAAAATATGATTTGTCTACTCTTTGTAAATTTCGACTTTGAAAGTAGCTTTTTAAATGTGGTGGTGGTCCCTAAATCTTTGGTCGGTCATAACTTTTGTTCTACTGGTCCTACAATGATGCCGCTTGGTACCCAGCGTACTTTTTGCCCTCCGCACATAATTATGTAACCAAATGTAGGCGTTCCCATTTGAAAATTCAGACTTTGAGTTCATTTCACTTTGTATATAGCCCCTTACCAAAATTGTACTCACATAGTTTTAAAGAAGACTTTAATCCATGGCAGAAGACACCTTTCTTTTGTTCTTGGCAAGTATAGCAGCCGAATAATTCAGAGTGTTTCGTTTTTTTTTTCTATGACTGTACCTCAAAAAATGTTTGACTGGAAAAATAAAGCTTAGCCATGCTTCATATTCTATTTGTGTCATATGGATTACAAATACAGTGTCTTTTATGAGAGTATGGATTTGCGGTTCATCGAGATGCCCGCTTCTAATGTTTCCATGCTCAGGACTGGAAATGTTGGATGCACATATTTAAAACAGTCACCTGTATTATCAAGAGCTTTGATGAACTGTTTAATTAGCCCATGCTTGATGTGAAGTGGTGCTAAAAGACTATTGTATCGGCTTATCCGTGGTTTATAAATCACGCTTGCTTTCCTACTTCAATATTTCCACTCAACGAAGAGACCTTTCAAATCTAATGTTTTTTTTTTTTTTTTTTTTTTTTTTTTGCGCGCGACTATCCCATAGACATATGAAACAGGTATATTTAGTATATATTCACCTTGCTGAGCAAATAAAAATTCACCATCTTACAGTGTGGGAGTTAACACAACGTTTTCGTAAAGAACTCATATTTTTCCAGATAAAAAGCACTTATAAACTCACAGTAAGACGTGAACTGATATTTTCAAGATCTGATACCTAATTCTTAAAATTGTTATACCTATATGCGTGAAAATATAATAAAATTTAGAGGGAATAAACGAATTTATACATCTTTAGGAGGAAGTTTAAATCTTTTTCATTTTGATATTTTATGTTTCGTTTATCTTGACCACCAGAGTCAATCCAAAAAAAATAAATAAATAAATGCATACTGTGTATGTCTAATGCAAGTGTTTACAAAACCCATTATCAAAATAAGTGCCGCAGTTTTTTTAACTTTTTTCGTTCCGTAGTAGTATAATGCATGAAAATCCAATACTTGTTATCTAAGGAAGTAAGGTACATTGAGAGAAATTAACACACAAATTTTCCTTGACGTATCCTCATGGTGAGGGAAAATAATTATTGAATCAAGCATTTTGATTTTCTCTATACATGACTGAAATCGTTTGCAGAAGTGTACACTAGTTAAAAAGTTAGTTTAAAATTCACCACAATTTTTTCTTAATCAGACTTGAAAGCCAATGTCTCTGGTTAACGGAAACTTAAAAATAATTTTTGAAAAATATAGTGGCTGCTATTTTTTATATAGTGGCTGCCATTATATGAATCACGTTTGTTTTACACCGTTTTAATTCATTAAAGCGGCTTATTCAATAAAGCGGCGAGTTTAATAAAGCTGAATAGCGCACTGTTTTCGACAATTTGATTCATTAAAGCGTGACGTTTTATAACTCAAAAAAATTTCAAAACATCGCAGATTATTTTTGGGAAACGTTCCGTGATTTCGCGGATTTCCGGCTTATTCCTCATAAGTATGCTTATGAAAAAAAAATCCTGAATCGCTAAAGTTTTATGAATGCAGTTCGTTCAAAAGCTGTTTTTTTTTGGGGGGGGGGATTGCATATTGTTTTTTGGGTTTAATTTGGAAGTTGTGTACGTGAGAATTGTTTAACATGCGTCTCTGTGAGACAATCTATGCTATCTCAAGGAAAACTGAATTGACGACCCTTGTCTTAATACACATTGGCTCAAAACTTAAGCATGAATTGATTCTTTTCTAAAAAAAATACACCTTTCACACTCTGTTTCCAATACTACTTAGATCTCTTTGATATTGCATCTCAGCCCCCACTGATATTTTCAAGATCTGATACCTAATTCGTAAAATAGTTATACCTATATACGTAAAAAAAATTAAAATTTAGAAGGAATAAACGAATTGATACATCTTTAGGAGGAAGATTAATTTTTTTTCATTGATATATTGTGTTTCGTTTATTTCATCAACCAGAGGCAATCCAAAAAAAGTAAATGCATACTGTGTATGTCTAATGCAAGTGGTTACAAAAAACATTATCAAAATAAGTGCCACCGATTTTTTAATTTTTTTTTGTTCCGCATTGTAATGTATGAAAATAAATGCTTGTTATCTGAGGAAGTAGAGAAACATTGAGAGAAAGAAATTAACACACAATTGTTCCTTGACGTATCTTCATGGTGAGGGAAAATAATTATTGAATCAAGCATTTTGATTTTCTCTATTAGTGACTGAACTGATTTGCAGAAGTGTTAACGAACAAAAAAGTTAGTTTAATATTCACCACAATTTTTTCTTAACCCTATAACTGTCAAGTTATTTTGATTTTTAACACTTTTCCAAGCACAAACCCGAGAAACAGTCGGGTTTGAAAAAGAGATGAAGCCGAAATAAACGTCTCCTGATAAATATTCGGGTATAACAATACCATGCACTCAAAAAAAAATTATCCCGACTAAAACTCGGGTGTGACATTTTCGAAAACCAGCTGTGCCCGAGATTATCTCGGGCATGACAGTTAAAAGGTTAATCAGACTCGCAGCACAAGGCCTCTGGTTAATGGAAACCTTAAAATAACTTTTGAAAACTCAATTAAAATTTACTATTCTTGTCCTTCTGGCGTAATTCCAGAGAGACTTACTTGAGATCAACCAATTGGGTGAAGTCGCATTCACTGCAAACTACCCTTTTACATATAAATCGGTTAAAGAAATTAAATGTAACTGGTAGTTAAAGAAATAATATTTAAAGATACACTAAAAATTGCTTGATAAATATTATATGTATTCAGGAACAAAACTGTGACTTACTATTTTTGTTTTAAACAAATAACAAAATAAAATATCTTTCTTCGGTTTACAGTAAGTAATCCATGTTTAATTTCATTTTATTTTTTAGTGTAACTATAGCATAAATTTTAGATACACAATTTTTGCAGGTAGTTATCAATCAACAGTTACAATTTACAAATTATACAGTGGCTGCCATTATATGAATCACGTTTGTTTTACCCCGTTTTGATTAATTAAAGCGGCTGATTCAATAAAGTGGCGAGTTCAATAAAGCTGAATAGTGCACTACTTTCGACAATTGGATTCATTGAAGCTTGACGTTTTACTCAGTAAGAAATTTTGAAACATCGCAGATAAATTTTTGGGAAACGTTACGTGATTTCGCGGATTTCCACCTAATTCCTCATAAGTATGCTTATGAAAAAAATTCCTGATTCGCTAAAGTTTTATGAATGCAGTACATTCAAAAGCTGTTTTTTTTTTCGGGGGGGGGGATTTCATAGTGTTTTTTGGGTTTATTTTGGAAGTTGTGTACGTGAGAATTGTTTATCATGATTCTCTGTGAGACAACCTATGCTATATCCAGGAAAACTGAATTGACGAACCTTGCCTTAATACACATTGGCTCAAAACATAAACGAATTCTACATCTTTAGGAGGAAGTTTAAATTTTTTCATTGATATCTTGTGTTTCGTTTATTTCAACAACCAGAGTCAATCCAAAAAAAGTAATTACATACTGTGTATGTCTAATGCAAGTGGTTACACAAATCATTATCAAATTCGGTGTCGCAGATTTTTTAACTTTTTTTGTTCCGCAATTTAATGTATGAAAGTCCAATGCTTGTTATCTGAAGAAGTAGGGAAACATTGAGAAAAATAAATTAACACACAACTTTTCCTTGACCTATTTTCATGGTGAGGGAAAATAATTATTGAATCAAGCATTTTGATTTTCTCTATTAGTGACTGAACTGGTTTGCAGAAGTATTAACGAGCTAAAAAGTTAGTTTAAAATTCACCACAATTTTTTCTTAACCCTTTAACTGTCAAGTTATTTTGATTTTTAACATTTTTTCAAGCACAAACCCGAGAAACAGTCGGGTTTGACAAAGAGATGAAGCCGAAATAAACGTCTCCTGATAAATATTCGGGTATAACAATACCATGCACTCAAAAAAAAATTATCCCGACTAAAACTCGGGTGTGACATTTTCGAAAACCAGCTGTGCCCGAGATTATCTCGGGCATGACAGTTAAAAGGTTAATCAGACTTGCAGCACAAGGCCTCTGGTTAATGGAAACCTTAAAACAACTTTTGAAAACTTCATTAATAATTACTATTCTTGCCCTTCTGGCGCACTTCCAGAGAGACTTACTTGAGATCAACCGGTAGGATGAAGTCGCATGAACTACAAACTATCCTTTTACATATATATCAGTTAAAGAATATAAATGTAACTGGTAGTTAAAGAAATAATATTTAAAGATACACTAAAAATTGCTTGATAAATATTATATGTATTCAGGAACAAAACTGTGACTTACTATTTTTGTTTTAAACAAATAACAAAATAAAATATCTTTCTTCGGTTTACAGTAAGTAATCCATGTTTAATTTAATTTTATTTTTTAGTGTAACTATGGCATACATTTTAGATACACAATTTTTGCAGGTAGTTATCAATCAACAGTTACAATTTACAAATTATACAGTGGCTGCCATTATATGAATCACGTTTGTTTTACCCCGTTTTGATTAATTAAAGCGACTGATTCAATAAAGTGGCGAGTTCAATAAAGCTGAATAGTGCACTGTTTTCGACAATTGGATTCATTGAAGCTTGACGTTTTACTCAGTAAGAAATTTTGAAACATCGCAGATAAATTTTTGGGAAACGTTACGTGATTTCGCGGATTTCCACCTAATTCCTCATAAGTATGCTTATGAAAAAAATTCCTGATTCGCTAAAGTTTTATGAATGCAGTACGTTCAAAAGCTGTTTTTTTCGGGGGGGGGGGGATTTCATAGTGTTTTTTGGGTTTATTTTGGAAGTTGTGTACGTGAGAATTGTTTATCATGATTTTCTGTGAGACAACCTATGCTATATCCAGGAAAACTGAATTGACGAACCTTGCCTTAATACACATTTGCTCAAAACATAAACGAATTATATATCTTTAGGAGGAAGTTTAAATTTTTTCATTGATATCTTGTGTTTCGTTTATTTCAACAACCAGAGTCAATCCAAAAAAAGTAAATACATACTGTATATATCTAATGCAAGTGTTTACACAAACCATTATCAAATTAAGTGTCACAGATTTTATAACTTTTTTTGTGTCGCAATTTAATGTATGAAAATCCAATGCTTGTTAACTGAAGAAGTAGGGAAACATTGAGAAAAAGAAATTAACACACAAGTTTTCCTTGACCTATCTTCATGGTGAGGGAAAATAATTATTGAATCAACCATTTTGATTTTCTCTATTAGTGACTGAACTGGTTTGCAGAAGTGTTAACGAGCTAAAAAGTTAGTTTAAAATTCACCACAAGTTTTTCTTAATCAGACTTGAAATACAAGGCCTCTGGTTAAAGGAAACTTTATAATAACTTTTGAAAACTTCATTAAAATTAACTATTCTTGTCCTTCCGGCGCACTTCCAGAGAGACTTACTTGAGATCAACCAGTAGGGTGAAGTCGCATCAACTGCAAACTATCCTTTTACATATATATCGGTTAAAGAATATAAATGTAACTGGTAGTTAAAGAAATAATAATAAAAGATACACTAAAACTTGCTTGATAAATATTATATGTATTCAGGAACAAAACTATGACTTACGATTTTGGATTTAAATAAATAATTTTGAAACATCGCAGATTATTTTTGGGAAACGTTACGTGATTTCGCGGATTTCCGACTAATTCCCCATAAGTATGCTTATGAAAAAAATTCCTGAATCGCTAAAGTTTTATGAATGCAATACGTTCAAAAGCTGTTTTTCTTTCGGGGGGGATTGCATATTGTTTTTTGGGTTTAATTTGGAAGTTGTGTACGTGAGAATTGTTTAACATTCTTCTCTGTTAGACAATCTATGCTATCGCAAGGAAAACTGAATTGACGAACCTTGCCTTAATACTCATTGGCTCAAAACTAAAGCATGACTTGATTCTTTTCTAAAAAAAATACACCTTTCATACTCTGTTTCCAATACTACTTACATCTCCTTTGAGAGGACAGGCTGACCTATCAGAAATTTTGGTCCCAAGACAAGTTTGAATTCAGCCTTGTTTTGAGTATTCGGAAGTAAGTTAACATTGTCCCTGGTAGCGCTGGTGCAAAAAAAAAAAAAAAGTGAGGATAAGGTGAACAAAATGACACCTTAGGTAAATCTGGAAAAGTAACTTGTTTCTAAAATTTAATAACAGTTTACAGGGAAATGTTTCCTGTAATTAAGCACCTTTTCATATCGTACTTCTTTCGAGTATGAGTTCTGAAAATATCTTCTTTATACAAAAAAAAAAAAAAAAGTCGAACATCAATCAGACAGCACCTCGGAAGTTACAAGTTTTCTACAATGCGACTTGATTGCAAATAACAATGATTCCGTGCTTTCTCTTTTGGTATCGTAAATGTCGGATAAGTCAGCTCCTTTTTGTATAGACCTTAATACTACTAAACTTTGTTTCGTATTCTATTTTTTGTTAGACAGATGCTGCTTTATCTTCGATTGAAAAAGTTAATTCTTCAAAATTTTGACTAAACGCCTTTTGGAAACAAGTTATTGATTTCTCATCACTAATTCATATTTTTTTCTCTGTGTTTTGTCCAACTCTTGCTGTGCTGCCTAATTAACGCTTGCATATGTAGGGAAATAATTTTGTAGTGAGTTTATTATTAACCCATTAATGCCTGACTTTTTTTTCCAAAGATATTTTGTATACTGGTTAAAAACAGTGTTTAATGGACAGAAAAAATAATAAAAAAAACTATTATGTAAAAAATAATTGTTTTATTAAAGAAAGAAAAACCGTCTCTTAAAAGTTACGATAGACCCCAGAGGGTACATACTTTTTTCAGCAAAAATTTTTTCTGGCTACGATATAACATTTAAAAAGACATTTTATAAGAAGAAATAAAATCAGCAATTAACATAAAAAACTTTAAAGCTGGAATGACTTTGAAAACGTGGTTTTTCGTGAGATTGTGGACGATGTTTCATTTTTGATAAAGATCACATTAAAACTGCTACAGAACACACTCTACAATGGTTATGTGCTGCAATCTGTTAATAACGAATTGAAACAATACCAAGGTTCTAATTGAACACGATTATTTGGTTGAAATGTTCATTTTGGGGAAATACAGACCCTTTTTTGGAGCGTCCCTGAAAAGGAACGCTATGCATTAAATGGGTTAAAAAACATAAAAATCAATTTCTTTCAAATAATACAATATTTGTCACTGTAGTGGTAAAAATGAATTTAGAAAACACCACGATCTCATACACTTGAACACTAAAAATAACACAACCACCACAAATGCTTGGGTTTATAAAAACAAAAATCTTTCGAATGAACCAAACATGATATTTACGCTTCGCCTGAGTCTAGCTGAGCTAAAGATTGCTTTTCTTTCATTTACAATGTCAACTTTTCTTATGGAGTTGGCTCACCACGAGGAATTTTCTCACACCTTTTAAATTTAGTGGGTAATAAATGTGAATGAATCGAGAACTTTCTATATTATTTCGATATGAACTTCAAAAATCGGTTTTTCCGTTTTACACAACTGCGTAATTCACATGGGTCAATGAGTTTAAGGTTTTATTTCACTTTCCTAATCATTTATTCTTAATGAAAAAAAATCCTTCAATACATTTTTCCTGTTATACACAAATTCTAAAACATAGAGGTATAAGTAAAAGCAACATACAAACTGAATTTTTCGTAAAATTTGTCTGCTTTGAAATAAGAAAGCACATCAAATTATTGTTACATCTGTTCACGTAGTTCGCATTTGCTAATTTTTATACTGTCCCAAGAGCCATTGGTATCATGAATCTTTTCTTTTTTTGTCCTTTAAGTACACGAAGCAGCGTTTTACGATGCATGTTTTCGGATGATATCAATCAATGCGCCTTCCAGGAGTTTCCCCACAAAATGAATGCCACCGGGGAAGAGACATAAGACAAAAGAGGGGAAATATTTCTTTCTCTCTAAGAAAACCGTCTCATTCAAGTGGTCGATAAATTTACAACTCCCATTTTTTGAAATCAATACATTTAAACATAGCTTTTTACATTGGCATATAAAAGCTTTTTTTTTCTTATTATAACTTACGATAGGGAATACGGCAACTAAAATGCATGAAAATCAAAATTGAACTGCTAAGATTATTTTCAAACAAATATCATTATTAACAGGCATATCATTACTAACCAATGTCAAAAAATATTACATTTGATGTAAGTGGTATTAAACGTTTTTGATTTTTTCTGCATCAACCAAACTTTCACTTTTGAGCATAGAAGAATTTTAAACATTTCAAGAGGTTTTACGAGAAATAAAGAAATATTGAATGTACAAACGATGTAGAGTACAATCCCGATTATCCGCAGAATTGGGTGGCACGGGTATCGCGCATAACGAAAATCGCGGGTAATCCGAAAAAAGCATAAAATGAGTGGTAAAGAAGATAAAAAATGTATTTTTCTTAAAATTAACTGCATTACACATAAAATGTTATGTGTACTAACTTTACAAAGAGTAACGATAAGTACAGCATAAAAAATGACTGGTATTTAAGGTTCTCAAGCACATAAAATTTAAAGAAGTGGTACTTATTATAACGCCTAAGTAAAAAAAATATTGGATGAAGAACACTGCACTCTTGAGTAAGAAATGTTAACATTTAAATACAAAATTTAAATTCGTGCTTTTTCGAAAAAATCAGTAGTGTTTGTTTTTTCCCGAGACTCGCGCGGATAAGCCGCTCTCAAATAATCGAGAGTTTACTGTATAAATATATTAATTTCAATTAGTTAGGCATTACGTTTTAGTTAATGCGAGTGGTTAACGAAAAAAAAAGGAGGGAAAGTCTAAAGCGCACCCAATAATGATTTTCTTTTAAGTGATATGTATGCAATAGCGGCCAAAAGTTTTGAGTTACTAAATGATAGTTTTTATTTTCTTCTTTACGTGTTTGAAAAAAAAAAACGTGAAGACCCTGTGACTCATACAAAACTAGCGAATAATTTTGAATTTTTACTATTTCCTGCTGCAGTTGAATAAAAATGTTTGTTTAGACTTCATTCTTAAACTTTCCCAGGAGGAGAACCATCAAAACCTCGTCACATGTTACTAAAAAAGCCCCTTAGTTTTAAGTTTAAGTATTGTCCCCAGTTTCTTTGCGCTTCTATGATTTTGAACAGATGGTTTTCTAATTGAAAATGCACTTTGAACAATGTTTTTAACTAGATTTTATTTCAGTTAAATACAAGGTAAAACTTAGAGTCTGTTGCCTAATTTATTTTTTGTCTTGTACTATTCATCGTCCAGTAGAAGTATCTCCTCTTTATCTACCTGCATCTACGCGTACAGTCAGATCAATACAGAATCTAACTATTCACTTACCTGGTGCATTAAGTGCTTAAATGGATTGTAAGTGCATTATCACTGCTTTTGACTGATAAATGATTTAAGCATGACTACTAGTGTGCCCTTCTATATACATTACTATTAATGAGTCCTTAGTGATATAGTAAGAAGCTTAACGTATGAAAGCGCATCAATTGACGCATTAATTTTCAACCAGTAAGGATTATGTACTTAATAGTAGTATTTAATTACCAAGCAATGTCACGTTAAATTTAAGTTTTAGAACGCATGTATTAAATTTTCAGAAGTCACATTTTTGTAAAAATATGTGCAAGCATTTCAAGCACACTATTGTTTTTCAATCCATAACTTTGCAACCATTTTATTGAGTTTACTATTTAAATATTATTTATCTTGATTTATATAGATTTATGTATCCCAATCGACATGAATCAAAACTAGATAATTTCTTGTCAGATGTAAAATAAAGCTCTAAAACTTTATATATTAGCAAATATACTTGAAATTACCAAGCATGTTTTAGTATCATGTCGAAGAATAAGGACAGTTATACATCCGAAAGAAACAATAATAAATAGCATAAATATCCCAAATCGAAAAAATATCTCTTATAAAGCACAACATATTGCTACTCATGTATTAATACCAACTTTTCAATAAAATAACGCAACATTCTTTCAAAACTATTAGGCTTGATGTAAGAAAGAAAAACTCTCCGAATTTAGAAAGTAACGAAGATTAATACAAAGAAAATTGAAACAAACTTTGAAGAGCAGCAAGCGCCTTAAAGAAAAAGCCAAGGGGAAAGAAAGGTTGGAGAAATAAAGATTTTGGGGCAGGTACAGAAACAAAATGCTTTTGGTACGTGTAACTTCCTAAAATTATATGTCCAGTCTTGCGTGATAATATGATTAAAAATGTTTCAAGTTGTTTCATATAATACATGAAATAACATTGTATTGTGTACTTGCTTTCTTTTAAAAGCAGGATTTTCAACATTAAAGACTTTAGTGTGACCTTAATGTGTACTGTTTCGAAGTTTGTACAGTGAATGTATTACTTAAAAAGGTATAAAGTGCATTTAAAATTTGTGCAACATTTCCAACACTATCATTTCTTAGTTTCATTTGTATCTTAAATTTTCAGATTAAAAAACTGTATTCAAAAACTAATAAATTATTCCAATGTGTATAACCATAATTTAAGGTTTTGGAGGATAAAGGGACTATGTTACATTTTAAAAATTAAACACTCTGAACAATGGTAAGCAATGGATACAGGTAAGCAAATAAAACTTGGTGCATCAAAAAGCAGATGTCATGAGACAATTTCATACGCACACTAAAGACAAAAGCAGAAAAAAAAGCTGTAACAATTTTTTATAAAAAATAGGAAAATTTGACCTGTTTTTTTTTTTTTTCTTGTAGAGAAATTCACGCCTTAGTAACACTCTTATAGAGTTGCTAAAATTTGATACTATTTTTCATGCATAGTGTGCTTTTGGCGGGTATCCATAAATTTGATTCCCCTTTTTTTGTGATCCACCCTAGTACACATGTGTACTATATTTCTTTCAATTTCTCGCATAACGTTTTGAATTAGAGCTTACAGAAGAAAAAAAATCGGTCGAAAATTCATGAATAAACAGGCAGACAGAGATAGTTCGGAAAATAGGCTAACCACACTTTAAAACGCGTTAATATCGAAATATTAAATCTTTAATGAAACCAGTGGCTTCATCTATATTAACGAAATAATTTATAATTGCGAATAATTATCATTTTTCATCTCACTTTCAAATAGCTAACATTTCATCATCTAGTCATTAACAATTCTGGTGCTCCTTGAGGTCAAAGAAAAGCACAATAAGCGTTCCGTGGTTCAAAAAGTTTGGAAACCATTGTATTATGTCACTCTATAATAATGTAGCTTTTTACAAGGAAGAAAATTACACAATGAAAAATACAATGATTATACATTGAAGGTATTAGGTAAAGGGGTTCCAGATGTTACCATGCGTATATAAGCATACCAACAAGTATCCCATCCCTCGTTCTCTTTATTAATAATTTGTTTAGTGGTCAGAGGAGTCTGCCCGTGATGCGGTGGCATCGGGTTCGAATCCCGACTCAGGCATGGATGTACTTTTGTCCTTCTTCTGTGTGTATGACTGTGTTGTGAATGTCCGCCATACAGACCCTATAAACGAATCTTCGGCATGTGCGAGTGAAATTAAATTTTAAATTTAAATATCAGTATAGGTTACAGGCATAGCCATATATCAGCAAGGCATAAACACCCAGTGTAACTTTAAATGTTTTGCAATATCCAAGCCTAATTTTTGCTCGATAATTTGTTCTCATCAAGCACTTTTTGCGTAGATATTTCGGAGGTACAAATATTTTATTAAACATGTTACCGAAGCAGGAGAACTGAATACAGTTGAACACCACTTTCGCTCTTTGAAAGTACCTTGCTTATTGATTTATTTAATTTTTTTTTCATCTCTCATTCTCATTTTGCACTGATTTATTTACTACTCGTCTGCAAAAAACGTTCTCAGCATCTTTAATGTTTTTCTGAACTGCATATATTCGCCAATGAATTGTTTATCATTCATATAGAAGCTACTCTAAAAATGTAGCATCTGCAATTTGCTACTTTTTATAGTTTTTTTTTTTCTATCATTAAAAATGCAATCTTTCTGAAATGAATTTATATTCTGTGAAAAAACATAATAAATAAATTATATATAAATATAAAAGTTCGTAACTCATTGCAGTTTTCAATTCATAAATAATTCCGTATATATTTTGACAAAACTTTTTTTTAATGCTTATTGCATCTTTTTGCTGAGAACTCAAAATATCGAATGTTTAAATTTAAATTTGCGGAGAAGCTACATATGCAGATGCTCCGATACTATACAAACAAACAAAAAAAGTACAAAAAGCAAAAATCCACTAACAATTATGGTTCAGGAAAGAAACTTTATAGCATTTTACAAAATTAATGCATTCTTCTATTTGTTTTTTTAAACAAAGGGCTTTTAGACATTCATCTAAATGTGACAACTATTAGACCAATCCAAAAAAAAATAAAACTCCCATCGACTATCCCATAGAGATATGAAACAGGGATATTTAGTATATATTCACCTTGTTGAGCAAATAAAAAATTCACCATCTTCAAGTGTGGGGGTTAACACAACGTTTTCGTAAAGAACTCATATTTTTCCAAACAAAAAGCACTTTTAAACTCACAGTAAGACACGAACTGATATTTTCAAGATCTGATACCTAATTCTTAAAATTGTTGTACCTATATGCGTGCAAAGATAATAAAATTTAGAGGGAATAAACGAATTTATACATCTTTAGGATGAAGTTTAAATTTTTTTCATTGATATCTTGTGTTTCGTTTATCTTGACAACCAGAGTCAATCCAAAAAAAAAAAAAAATAAATAAATAAATGCATACTGTGTTTGTCTAATGCAAGTGTTTACAAAACCCATTATCAAAATAAGTTCCGCGGTTTTTTTAACTTTTTTTGTTCCGTAGTATAATGCATGAAAATCCAATGCTTGTTATCTAAGGAAGTAGGGTACATTGAGAGAAATTACCACACAATTTTTCCTTGACGTATCCTCATGGTGAGGGAAAATAATTATTGAATCAAGCATTTTGATTTTCTCTATAAATGAGTGAAATCGTTTGCAGAAGTGTTCACTAGTTAAAAAGTTAGTTTAAAATTCACCACAATTTTTTCTTAATCAGACTTGAAAGCCAATGTCTCTGGTTAACGGAATCTTAAAAATAATGTTTGAAAACTTTATTAAAATTAACTGTTCTTGTCCTTCTGGCGTACTTCCAGAAAGACTTCCCCGAGAGGGCAAAGTAAAAGTTCAAATCCTCACAACTGCAAGCTATCCTTTTACATATGTATAGGTTAAAGAATATAAATGTAACTGGTAGTTAAAGAAGTAATATTTAAAGATACACTAAAACTTGCTTGATAAATATTATACAGGGTGTCCACTCCAATCGTGGACCAATAGCTAATTTCTAAACCGTTAGAGATACGCATATAGTTTATTTAGGAAAAAATCTCCAAATTATGAAAGGAATTTTGGGTCTATTCAATGTTTTTCAAAAAATCAATTTTTGAAAGAGTTACGAAATTTAAATTTTTATACAGCCCCCCAGTCCTATCAATCATATTTAGTAAAACATTCTTGACACTGTAACGTTTAAAACTAAAAAGAAATCACTCTTCTACCACAAAAATTGACCGAGTTATGACGTTTTGAAAAATCAAGATTTTGCATTATTTCATGACGTCATTGAGAGATCACTTAAGGGACCGTATGCGAAATCCTTCAAAATCTTGATTTTTCAAAACGTCATAACTCGGTCAATTTTTGTGGTAGAAGAGTGATTTTTTTTTAGTTTTAAACGTTACAGTGTCAAGAATGTTTTACTAAATATGATTGATAGGACTGGGGGGCTGTATAAAAATTTAAATTTCGTAACTCTTTCAAAATTTGATTTTTTTGAAAAACAATGAATGGACCCAAAATTCCTTTCGTAATTTGAAGATTTTTTCCTAAATAAACTCTATGCTTATCTCTAACGGTTTAGAAATTAGCTATTGGTCCACGATTGGAGAGGACACCCTGTATGTATTCAGGAACAAAACTATGACTTACGATTTTTGTTTTAAACAAATAACAAAACAAAATGTCTGTCTTCGGTTTGCAGTAAGTAATAGTTTAATTTAATTTTATTTGTTAGTGTAACTATAGCATACATTTTAGATGTACAATTTTTGCAGGTAGTTATCAATCAACAGTTTCCATTTGCAAATTATATAGTGGATGCCAAGAAAAAAAATTACACATTTTAAACACCACGTTTTAGGGACCTCGGTGGCTCAGAGTAGAGCTCCTTTAGAGGACAGGCTGACTTGTCCGACATTTTGGTTACAAGATATTCTTGGATCCAGCCTTGTTACAAGTATTTGAAAAACATTAATATTATACCTGGTTGCTCTGGCGTAAAATAACTTATGATTAGTTGGATAAAGCACCATATTAAGTAAATTTAAAGAGATAACTTATTTCTCGAATTTAAAAACAGTTTATTGGGAAATGTTTAATGAAATTGGGTCTATTTTCATATTGCACTTATTTTAAGCCTGAGTTTATGAAATGTTTTTGTCATATAGACAAAAATAGTCAAATATCATCTATGCAGCTACAATTCAAGCTTAGCTTCCACGTTTCTTCAATGCGACTTGAGTACAGATACCAGTGGTTCCACGCCCACCATTTTGGAACCAAAATGTCGGATGAGTCAGCTCACCTCTTATAGGAGCCTTAGCTCAGAGGTAGAAGTTTTTCCCCGAAAGAAGGAGGTCATGGGTTCGATTCCTGTCGGTACCCGGGGTGTTATTTCCTCTCTTTGTGCCGTTAATCTTCCTTGTACTATCTTATAAGTTAATAAAGAAGTCGTACCTCTCTCGAGGCAATGGCACCCACTCTTTATGAAACTATGTATTATTTGTTAAACTATGCACACGTCAACAAACAAACAAACGCGGTTTTTAGAGCTAACTATACAGTTGCGACGTTTTCCATTAAAAGTTTTATTTTCTGTGGAATGGCCCACTACTTTTTCTTTTTGAAGCTAAAACATATAACAATAAGTAATATAAACAAATAAATATATTAAAACAAATAAGTAAAACTAGCAGAAAAGAAAATAGATATGTAATAAACAAGCAAAAGCAGATTGGAATTCGATTTGCTAAAATCAATTGCTCCAAATCTGACGTCCGAAAGCTTTGTCTCACACATAAGATAAACTTCATAACTGCATAATTATTTTTCACTTAACAAGTAACACGCATCTCGTACCTTTACTAGATCAACAAACTTTCATGACATAACATGTAACAAGTAGTTTCAGTAACACAAACAAATAAGTACATTAAAACAAATAAGTATAAACTAGCAGAAAAGAAAATATATGCGTAATAAACAATCAAAAACATATTCGAATTTGATTTGCTAGAATGCTCAATTATCCCAAATCTGATGTCAGAAAGTTTTGTCTCACACGTGACAGGTAAACTTCATTATTGTATTATTATTTTTTACTTAGCCAAGTAACACGCATCCCGTACCTGTACTAGATCAACAAACTTTCCACTTTCTCAATATTTGTATGCGCAGTGTGTTCCGCTTTAACCCATTAATGCCTGACATTTTTTTTTCAAACATATTTTGCATACTGGTTACACACAGTGTTTAATGGACAGGAAAAATAAGAAAAAATATATTATAAAAAAAAATAATTTTTTAATGAAGGAAAAAAAGAATAGTCCCTTAAAAGTTACGATAGACCCCAGAGGGTACATACTTTTTTTACTAACATTTTTTTCTGCCTGCGATATAATATTTAAAAACACATTTTATAAGAAGAAATAAAATCTGCAATTAACATAAACTGGAAAGCTGGGAATAACTTTGAAAACTTAGCTTTTTTGCTTGAGATTCTGAACGATGTCGTTTTTGATAAAAATCATATTAAAAGGGGGCCACAGAACACACTTTATAATTGTTATGTGCTGCAATCTGATAATAGCGAATTGAAACAATACCAAGGTACTAATTGAACGCTATTATTTGGTGGAAATGTTCATTTTGGGGAAATTCAGACCCTTTTTTGGTCCGTCAGTAAAAAGGGACGCTAGGCATTAATGAGTTAACTTTCTTGATCTTAATTTCCGCAAGCAGTCGTCCTAGATGCATACTTTCAAAGTCAAAAATGCTCAAAACGAGGTAAAGTGTTAAGTTAATAAAAGTTTGAAGCGAAAAAAAAAGTCAAAAATTACTAGATGTGGCTTTTTGTACGGATCTGACACTAAAAAATGAATGTTGTTTGTACAGTGTAATACATCTAATTTTACAGTAATAAACTGTAAACTTGCTAATTTTACAGCAATCAACTGTAAAATTACTAATTTAATAGTTTATTACCATGCATTTTACAGTTTCAAACTAGAACCTCTGCTGCCAGTATTATACTGTTGCTTTTACACTATAATATAGCTAAATTTTACGGAAATAAACTGTAAAATTGCTAACTTTACAGTAAGAAACTAAAATTACTAGTATTACAGGTTATTACTGTGCATTTTATAGTTTTAAATTATTACCTCGGCTGCCAGTATTATACAGTAAAAACAACAACTTTTTTTTTTTTTTTTTAAGTGTAAGTCTCCTAACTTACGCTTTGGGAAATAAAAAGCATGAAAAACTATTCTGACACAAAAGCACATATTGGTACGACCAATATTATTCAAGATATGTATGATACGCAGCGTTTTGTGACTTAGGCCACTTGACACTCGCTGTGACTAAATAACATGTATTCGGCGAAAATTTAACAACTTACTGATTCTGTAAAATGACAACCGGTCATTCTACAGAAAGGGCGATACGTTCCAGTCGCAGTTAAACTTTGAACTTGAATTCGAGTTTTAATCTCAAATCTTTCTCATTTGTTGCGTTGAAATTGTTTTTAATGGATATTTTTTTTCTAAACATAAATAAGGGTACCTTGAGTCCGTAGGAAAAGTTATATTAAGTAGTTTTTGACTACTTTTTTTTGCTTCAAATTTTTATTATATTAACTCTGCACCTCATTTTGAGCATTTTTGTCATTGAAAGTATGCATCTGGGAGGAACAGTTGTTAAAATACAGGTCATGCAAGTTAAAACGGAAAACCCTGTGTATAAACTTCTAAGGAGAATTGTTCCACATTTGACGGTGGAATCTTCTTATTAATAACTAAAGCAGTGACCTATCCAGGAGGCAACAGGCCGGGGAGCAGCTTTGACCCAGGTGTCAACTTCTAGGTTTCGACAAATTCACTATATTTGCTTTTTTTTTTTTTTGAACATTGATATAAAAACTTGTTAAAAGATGGGTAAGTCCCTACCCATCTTTTCTTTTCAGACCTGGTAAAACATTTAAAATTCAGCACTCTCATCAGAATTCATATGTGCCCCTGCTGGCATGAGTGGGAGCGTTTTATTTCATATCAGACACTGATTTGGGCACTTCCCTTTCGTGACATGCCGTTTATCAAGTTTTCCAGAGCAATGATTGGCAAGTCCTCCTATTTACAAAGCATGCTCCATATTAAAAAAATAAATAAAAAGGACTTAGAGAAATAGAACAATTGTCTTGAACCAAAATGTCGAATAGGTCAGCCTGTTCATTAAAGGGACATTCCTTAAAGGAATTTCATTTCTCAAGAGTAACCAATCTTGAGAAATGAAATATAGCATTTCAGAGCATCATACTTACTAGTCTTCAAGCTTCATGCTAAAAAACATAATATCACGTTCAGAAATATTTGATACTTGTACAGTCGTAGAAAAAAAAAACGAAACACTCGCTCTTATTCGAAGACTATTAACACTAGAGACACGTGTAATATGTTATTTTTTCAGGAATAATGTGTTCTATAAATTTCTATTGGTAAATTGTTGTTAAAGGGTCGTCTTCATATAAAAATCGGCATCAACTTTAAAATTTTCTATGAAAACCCCCCTTTTTTATCGCATATTTGTGATCAGCAGCATCATTTAACTTTGTATACCAAATCGTTTTAAATTTGCTAAAGCCATTGCTTCACAATTGAACTGAGAAAAAACCGTCCCGTAATGTTAAAAATATTTTTGATAATTGGGCATATAATACCTAAACCACGATAGGTACGGCAAAGTTTGTTTTTTTATATCAAAGTATAAACCAACCCAACAATAAAAACGTCATTGACTTCCTCTCAGATAAAATTTTGAATTTTTTATGAATTTTGAAATTAATATTTGAAAAAATGATGATCTGGAACCATATAATATTTTGATGGAGAAACAATCTAGAAGGGGTTTCAAAGGAAAATCCAAAATGGGAGCTCAAAATATCCAGTAGTTTTTGAGATATGCTAAAAGAACCATTTTTAGGGACCATATACAACTGTGCAAACTGAAACAATAGCAGGGAATTTCAATGCAAAGAAAGAGGAATATGCTTATCCACCAGTTGCAGAACATGCTTAGCGTTTTTATATAGTATTTAGTTTTCAACAGTTATAATATGTTGAAAGCGAAACTCTAATAAAACTGCTGAGTATATTTTAAAATTGGTAGACAATCATATTTTTTGTCCATTAGTCAGAAGTCTGCATTCATGCAACATGTAGCAATTCAGAAAACTTTTTCCGTGGACACTTGATTTTCATGGAAAACTGTGGTGTCTCGGAAGGTTATTTGGAATAATTTGTAAGATTAGACGTTTTTTTAAATTCTGAGTCACGGTTTTAACATTTTTGCCAATTCTAATACAGTAGTTTATATAAATACAAGAGGTTACTTTTAAGTTGTAACCTCTCTCCAAAAGGTGTGTGCTACAACGGTTAGTGCGTAGCTAAAAATATGCATCAATCTTTGTTTAATCAAAAAGATAGAATGTTGCGTTTTTCCCTTGAACTCTACACAGTAGGGCAATTCCACGGTAACCTTCGTTACATTTTGACCAACGCTTAGGCGTTTAGTACCTCAGTACAGACAAATATTGTGATACAAATCTTGAATAAAAGCATTCTATGAAAATGACAGTCTAAAGCAAAATTAAAATGCAAAAATATTCGATGCATTAAAATTTTACAAAATTTAGCAGTCAAAATTAAGGCAGTAACTTACGTTACACAAAAAGGGAATGACATAATATGAAAATTGGTTCTAAGGCAAATTTCTGCTCTATTACAGCTGTTTTCTTGTTTGAAGCATAATTTATCAGTTCCTTATAATGCTTAGGGATATATTTTCATAAATTTAAAAATTTATTTCAAAAATTGAAAATTATGGGAATTTTTGACTGGGTAACTTATGTTACAGTAACTTACGTTACAAAATTTACTTACAAGCAAATCTTTATTACAAAAATTAATGAATGACAATTACAGCTTAGTTTAGATAAAAATATTGAAAATTAACAATTATGAATTGAATTTATAGAAATTTAACACCAAATTCAATGACCAATCAAAAATATTACAAAACATAAGACTTTTAAATGCAAACTAGTCACTGTTATTAACAAGTTCAGGTAGGTTCAATTTTTCGAATCACGTTTTCTTTCTCATAATAAATTTCATCTGTCGTTTCTGGCCATTTATAATAGGTTTCAACAGCAGCCATTACTTTTACTTCAAACTTTTTTCTTCAATAATCGTCACAACTCGAGGATACAATGTATTTTCATCACACACCATTCACAGGCTTTTATCTCTGTTTTTTCTTCTTGTTCCTTGAAATACTTAACTAAACGAAACCTCACAGTTTGTCCATTTCTAGTTCTTAAATGCTGATTGTCAATCAGGGGCGGGTCCAGAACAAGTTCTCGGAGGGGGCCATCCTCTGTTTATGTAGAAAGGGGGAAGGAGGGGGGAGGGATTGATTTATAAAAAAAAGTGCTTTGGCAAAGATTCCTTCAATAGTTGACTATGAAATTATTCATTAGTTATAAACAAAAGAATACGTTGAAATCTCTATTTCCTAACATACAAATACGTAAATTTACTTTCATTTGCAATTTTGAAGCATTGTCGCAGAAATTTTAGCAAAATAAAACTATAAGACAATCGCAGTAAATATTAGCCAACATTAATCCATGCCTAAAATTTAGAGAGCATTGTTTAAAAGTATCAGTTGATGTATGGTTGAAAAAATACCAAAAAAGTTATGGTAAATACGAGGGTTGTTTTTTTTTTTTTTTTCAACCTCCGATAGGCTATAAAAAATTAACGGATTCAAATACAAAACATATTTAATTATCAAAAGTAAGGTACAATGCTCTAGAATTCTCTACATAATCACCTTGACGATTGAAGCATTTGTTATACCTGTGAACAAGCTTTATAATAGCCTCCTCGTAAAATGTTGCCGCCAATGATTGGAAGTGAGTTGTGACGGTGTCTTTGTTTTCCACGCCACTTTGAAAGCACGATGCCTTTCCGTACTTCAAAATATTTTTTTTTATTTGAATCCGTTTATTTTTTTATAGCCTATCGGAGGTTGAAAAAAAAAACAACCCTCGTATTTTAACAAAAAAATAAATAAATAAATAAATAAATAAAATAAAATAAAATAAAATTTGTGTTTAATTAAGAGTTTGAAAATGGAGATTAAAACTCTGATCAAAACATGAGCACAGTTTTAAGGGGGGAACTAGCTAAATTTTATATTCTTCACAAAGCTTGAGATGCTCAAAAAGTAAATCTGAATATGTGTTGTGCAGAGATTTTGGTGTTTCTTGAAGGTTATATAAACTTTGGTTCATCGAAAGTAAAACTCCCATTCAGACATTGATAAACACAAACGCAATTTTAGATTAATGTATGGGGCGTCCGGGGGTCCTACCCCGGAAATTTTTTGAAGTTTAAATCATAGAATCGCAACTGTAGGCCCAGGCACTTCATTTCAAGTTTTTCTAGCGGGGGGGGGGGTGCAAAGGGTCCAAACACAATGCAATTTGTTTTAACAAACTTTGTCAACAAACTTTAAAAACCACGCCCACCTATATATAAATGCGTTGATTTCTTAAAGCCAGGGGGGGGGGGGCAATCGGGCAATTGACCCCCTGCCCCCTTAAATGACGGGCCTGTGTGGGCCACATTTAATGACATAGGGAGAAGGGATAGGGTTCAGTATTCTCCCATTTCTACCTAAAGATCTTCGAAATTAAAGCTCTAAAAGCGCTCTAGAAAATCATATTTGCCACGAATAAAATAATACCGCAGAGTGTTTTAAAACATAGAAAATTAAATGTTGAAATTTTACAGAATTTGCTTACGGAAGGAACTGGAAAAAAGTAATTCAGGTAGCACTTTGCTAACTGCCACACCGTACAGCTGTATTTATATTCCAGTGCTTTTTCTAACAAAAGTTTAGTTTTGAAAGTAAAATTAAATAAAAGGATGTTACTGTCTGAAGAATTGGTAGAAAAGGCTGAATATAAAAAAATTATATTTACTTCTATGTAAATAATAGTAGTATAGTTAAAATAATTTTAAATATGCAAGACCTAGTTTTAATTTTCTAAAATTTCTCTCGGCTCTCGGAGGGGGCCATGGCCCCCATGGCCCCCTCTCTGGACCCGCCAATGTTGTCAATGTGCGGATCTTCGGAAAATATTTTTGATAAATTTTGCTTTTTCAAACATATCTCAATACCATCAAGAGTGACTTTTATTTATAAATCTGTAATATCCGCATGACTTTTCACATACCCTTTTTACAGCGAATCTTTCTGAAGAGTTCAGTGGCATTTTAATGCAGAATAAAATATATTTCACCTGTAAGAGATAAAATACTTTTATATTTGTTTTTTCTAAAACATATTTCAAAACTTTAAAGCATAACAGAAGTCATTTTTGAATAATTTATAGTAAATTACCTATTAAATATTCATGCAGTGATACTGTTTAGAGATAATTAATATCTTAAAAGCCAAAAAGAAACATGTAATTTATAATAGAGGTGTATTGTAATCTTATTAACAAATAGAGACATTTTAAGAAATATGATTAATTTAAATTAAGTAAATACAGTACATTTAAAATAATTCTTGAATAAATTACTCCTACTAACCACATAGGTTTATTTCACAATTTACTTTCTTAATAAACACAAGTATTTAAGTTCTACTTAGGTAACTTACATTACCTGCATATGTGGGTAACTTACGTTACACGTTTTGATTGTAGCACAAAAAATTAAATAAACAATATTTAAAAAAAAACTTTAACTATTTGCTTAACACACACTCATAAGATAGAAGATATAGCATTGGAAATATTGCATTGCCCTTTCTTTATGCACAACATGAACTTTAACATGTTTTTGGTAACTTACGTTACATAGAACTGTGCATTTTTGAAGTTTACATAAATCACTTAATTTAAGTGAAAACATTCGTTTTAGCAATTCACAATGTTGAATTAGAGTGTAATAATCAATATTCTTCCTTTAAAACAGTTATCTAAAGAAAAAAATTGAAACTTACCAACGTTCAAAGATTGATCATTTTCTTTACCAAAAGTTAAATATTCCATTTCCAACTTCAAAGTGCTGCCAAAACTAAAAATACTACATTCTAGACAAAAATTAGTATAAATATTAAACTTCTAACATTTTTAAAGCAAAAAATATGCAAAACAGGCGCATTGCTGTAATTTGATTTTTCCAACGCTTTTCCACACATGCATGGAATTGCCCAGTAGGGTTTTCTCTTCCAAATTTCAAAAAAATATTATAACTTCAACAAAACCCGAGAATTTTTAATTAATTACGAAAAGCTTACGTATTATTGCGAGTAGCTTTAGGTAATTTAATCGAAAAAATATGATTTGTCTACTTTTTGTAAATTTCGACCTTGAAAGTAGCCGTTTAAATGTGGTGGTGGTCCCTAAATCTTTGGTTGGTCATAACTTTTGTTCTACTGGTTCTAAAGTGATGCCGCTTGGTACCCAGCGTACTTTTGGCCCTCCGCACCTAATTATGTAACCAAATGTAGGGGTTCCTATTTGAAAATTCAGACTTTGAGTTCATTTCACTTTGTATATAGCCCCTTATCAAAATTTTACTCACATAGTTTTAAAGAAGACTTTAATCCATGTCAGAAGACATCTTTCTTTTGTTCTTGGCAAGTATAGCAGCCGAATAATTTAGAGTTTTTTTTTCTATGACTGTACATAAAGAAGGGTATTATGAGCATTACAGGGATTGCACAAGTACAATGAAAAATGTGAACACAATCGATTAAAATAATGCTTGATGAATACGATCGGCCATACACAAGACCATGCTGCCATACTCAAGGGTACTGATAGCAACGTTTAGGAAGTTTTATCTTTTAGTCCCTGAATGGTAGTTAGAAAATATCGGCGCGAAAGTCATAACTAATACTATATTTTTGATTTTTAAATGGTTAAACTTCATTACAGTAATCTATTCCAAACCTACCCAGCCTCTTACCCTTTGCCAAAATGACACCACTTTTATACGTCAGCATTTCTTTATTTAAGGAATGTTTGCAAGACATCAGTTACTGGTGAAATCTACAAAAAAAAAAAAAAAAAAAAAACTGATGCGGTTTTACAGAATAATACTAGAAACTTAAAAACTAAAATTCTCCAGTATTAAACTTTAAAACCTAATAACTTTACACTTTATTATCTAAAATTAGCTGAATTATACTGTAAAACAACAGTATCATACAAGCAGCAGAGGTTAAAGTTTAAAACTGTAAAATGCACAGTATTAAACTGTAAATTAGTAATTTTAGTTTATTACTGTAAAATTACAGTTTATTACTATAAAATTAGCTGTATTACACTGTAAAAGCAACCCTTTTTTTGCAGTGTATCTAACTAGAAAATAAAGGAAAATGCATGAGCTGTTTCCTTCCGAACGTCACCTAAATATAGATCTTAAAATAGCATCAAAACTTATAGTAAACGGAGGAACGTAATAAGGTGTAAGCTATATTTTTATCACACTCTACTAAGGAGGAATGGAGTTCAAACAAAAAACTTTCTTCTGCCACAAATATACCTGGAAGTACCTTTCGTATTAAGACGAAGTATTCTGTGTGCTGCTTTAGTTCTTGTATAACGAGGCAAACCACTTTCGGAGATTAGGTCACTTTCACTCAAAATGCGATAGTTTGGAGAACTACTGCTACAATGGATCAATTCGAGTTCATCTTTGGTTCAGGAATCTAATTTTGCTTGCTTGAATGCTATTTTTTTCATACATTTCACTTCTTTCCTTTAGATAGAAGGGTATTAAAACCTCTCGAAACTCACATTTGATAAGTTAGTTTTCTGAATTTGCCGAATCATATGCGTTTCAAATGTAAAATGATGCTGCAGAGAGTTTTTCTTGAAGCATTGATTGGAAGCCATAATCATAAAATAAAAGAATGAAGGAAATAAATGAACAACTGCCAAGATTGAAAAAAAAAAAAAAAAGACCCTGATTGCCGACCTCACATTAACACGAACTTTTGGGCTTTTGTGCGAGAAGTGGCCCTGGCACAATGAAATATATTTTTTCACATAAAATAAAAACAAATTTTATATTTAGACTAAAAAATATCTGATTTTTTCAGTTTCAGCATCAATTTTGAAATTATTTTTTTATATCATATTTTGGCAGTGTTTGACAGCCTACAGACAGCAGCTAAAAATGCAATTTTAGTTATATATATATATATATATATATATATATATATATATATATATATATATATATATATATATATATATATATATATATATATATATAGTGTATTTCCTGCAAAATCCTTTCCCAAAAGGTACTCAAAATATAGATTAAAGGATACTATTTAATTTTAAGCCAAAGAACTTTCTCTATTCGCATGAAATATTTAACGGCGTGTTTTAATTGGCTTACAGAAAATTAACGAACCAAAAATTTAGCTCTCAGCACTGAATGTATTTAACGACAAATATACGTCGAAAGCAATTAATGCCTTGTACAATTTTCAACTTGAATGCTTACATTTCAATTAAATCTGAATAAATCTCTTTTGTTACCGATTATGAAAGTTAAGAGGCACCTACGATGTGTAAATTGAAGTAAATGTAACCTAATTAGTAGACAACAAATTCAGCAAAGATATTTGAATTGCGTATGTTTAGAAATTAATTCCCCATAAATACAAGCTTGCGGTCTGCTTGGTGTTCATTTACAACTTCACACTTCAAATGCTACGAATGGATAATGTCGTAATGCTGCGCAAATGATGTCGATATAGAAATATTACTGAAATATTATAGTGTGAAATTTTTAGTAAAGTATTACTAAAATAAACATTCGCGATTTATCGTGCTCATTACAATTACCAGTTTAACAATTTAATTTCAATTTTTGTGATTTGATATTATCGGTGAGTTGATTTCAAATCTATAGATCGAAGAATAAGATTTCAATCTTCTTCAAAAATAGCATTTTAACGTGTTACTAAAATTTAAAAGAACTTGGAGTATAGAAAGTTAGAGTTAAAGAAAAATGATTTGCTTTTAAATAACTAATTGCTGTTCAAACTTAATTAAAAAATACATACATGAGATAGTATTAGGTTGGTGCGTATGAAATGTCGGATTCTTAAGTGATTGTATAAAACTGCATATCTTTCTTCAAAAGCTGTTTATTCAATCAAAGTATGCTCCATTTGCTTCAATACACTTCCCCCAACGAGATTTTAAAGCGTAGATGTCTGTCTTAAAAAAAATTTGGTCTTTAGAATTAATAAACTCTGATATCGAGTTTTTTAGACTGTCTTCATTTTCATAGTGTTTGCCCCTTAAAAACAGCTCTAAATGCTTGAAAAAATGAAAATCGGTCGGCGAGAGATCCGGTGAATATGGTGGATGCTGCAAAACTTCATATTCCAGTTCGTTCAGTTTCGCAATTGTTTTGTGTGTCGGCAGAATTCATATCGGCAATAAACAAAAAGAAATAACAAAAGGGAAGACCTTCGAGAAAACCTATTTTGCTGAAATGAGTCTCTGGCAATGGACAATACGACTATGAATGAGGTCATGCCAAAGACAAAAGTATAACGAAAACAGGGAGACAAACGTCCGCATGTAAAGAGAATCCGACATTTCATACGCACCAACCTAATAGATAGCTAAACCTTGATAAAGTTAAACCGCGAAGAGACTGGAAGCGGAAGCGGACCAATTCATTTAAAAATAAGTTGGAGTAGAGAGAACGCACGTTTTTACTGCTTGCCCGTTCTCGCAGACCTAACCTATTTAAAAATGAAGTGTTCCGTTTCCGCTTCCAGATGATCCGCCATCTCTTCGCGGTTAACTATACCTAAAATTAACGTTGTTCATAAACGCACTGTGTTCGGGGTTATTGATAAAAACAATAAAATATTTTAATGTCTTCTTGTTTGTTATTTTGACAACAATAAAAACTCAGTACGTAGAATAAGGGGGGAGACTTAAGTTAACTCATAACAAAAAACTATAACATAACTTTTTTTTTTTTAGTTTTATAAAGGACGTAGTATCTGTAAAAGCAAAATCTTAGCAAAGTTACACTGGCATCACTGCGATTCCCAATGCGCAGTCCAAAAGTGACAGCAGTGTGATATCTAACCAGAGTAACACAGAGATACATTTGCGACATGTTTCACATGCCTTAATTGCGACCGCTAATTTGTAATCACTTTATAACATTATAAAGAAATAACTGAAGGACCAGGGGGAAAAAAGATGAAAGTCACTTTTTCGTCGATTTTGAGGTATTAGAGCTATCTATGGGCTTTGAAGGAGCAATATCATCTGGTAGAACTGCAAGGGGGGAAAAAGATGAGAATCGACCGAAATGTGGATGAAGAATCTATTAACTACAAAAGGAGTTAATAGAAATCAAACTTTGTTCTTCATCTTTCTCGAATTCTCTTTTTGGTTACTTTCAACTTTTCTCCCCGGCCCTTCAACTGCTAAGTCACTATTTTCAGCTGGCCGAAAGAACTGGAACACAGGCCTATTCGGGAGCCTGAATGTGTTTTATAACAGCTCTTCAAGGTTTAATAAAAACGCTTCTAGTTTCTTACTTAATTGACCAATTTTCGCGAAATAATGCAAACGAACACTACCTATTTCAGAAAATAACTACAAAGCAAAAAAAAAACTTGTTTTTACATTATAACACTGGAGTTAGAGGTTTCAGTTTAAAACTGTAAAATGCACAGTAATAAAATGTAAAATTAGTAATTTCACAGTTTATTACCAAAAATTAGCTGTATTATGCTATAAAAGCCACAATACAAGGTCTGTATTTTAAGTAATTAGAACAGTTTTGTACTGACGCGGCTGTAAGCCAGAGAGCTCTCCGACCGGTTGTAGTCGGTAGTGTGGCCTTCGACATTGATAACGCTCCACTCGGCAATCGCCTGCTGGCTTTAGTTTTGAGGCGGGATCACGCATGGCGTAAACGTCTTCAAAAAAGTGTGCGCAAGCTCAAAATGCGACAAAGCATTGAACAGCGTTACGCAATCAAATTTTGCGTGGAAATGATTCAACTAGCTTACGGCAGGGAAAGCTAAATGCAAGCTTAGATGGCACAAAATGTTTAAAGAAGGCCGTGGGAGTGTGGAGGACGAACCCAGGCAGGTCACACGGCAGCATCAAGAACCGCAGAAAACGAGCAACGTGTGCGAAATTTGCTGAACATAGACCTGCGTTTAAGTGTTCACATGATCGCAGAACAGCTAGGAATGGATAAAATAGTTGTGTACAAAATAATCAGTGAGGATCTTGGGATGAAGATTTGCGCCTAACTCGTGCTGAAAGTTTTAACGGACGTTCAAAAGCAAAACGTGAAGCCGTTTCAAAAGATCTTCCAGTCTCCCTACTGCCCCGACCTTGACCCCCTCCCCGCAGCAGACCTTCTTCTCTTCACTAAAGTGAAAACTGCCCTAAAAGGGTGACAAGGGCACCACGGGACCCTAGGTGATGTCAAAAGGGCTTGCACGTATGCTCTAAAGGATGTTTCGATTGGTGACTCCCAGGGGGCGCACGTAGCGTGGAAATGTCGTATGTAGAAGTGTCGTATGTAGAAGGGGATCATATTTTGAAGACTACTAAATATTTGTAGCGATATCTGTAATAAATTATTTTTTGTGGACTTCATTCCATCATTAAGTATTCTCATTACTTAAAATACGCATCATGTATAATACTGGCAGCAGAGGCTCAAGTTTAAAATTGTAAAATGCACAGTAATAAACTGCAAAATTAGCAATTTCAGTTAATTACTGTAAAATTAGCAATTTTACAGTTTATCAACAAAAAATTGGCTGTATTATACTGTAAAAACCGTAGTATAATACTGGCAGCGGACGTTCCAGTTTAAAATTGTAAAATCCGCAGTAATAAACTAAAACTAGTATTTTTAAAGTTTTTTACAATAAAATTAGCTGTAATATACTGTAAAAACAACATTTTAGTTTTTGCAGTGTATTTTTTTTCCACAGACATTTCTCTGTTTTATTTCTACTTAGTTTTGAATAAATAATAAATTTTTGGACCTTGAAAGCAATTTGTATATTGATAACCTATATTGTTTTTTAAGTGTACCCAAGTCATTCTTATTGAAAATCGACACAATATTGTACTTCATTACGATAGTCGATCTCACTAACCAAACGATTCATTTCGGAGTGACCACTGCAGCTGTTGGTTTCCCTGGGACAAATGAAAACAAGAGAGAAAAAATGAAGCGCTGGATTTCCTGTGACTAAGAGCAAAGCCTTGCGCAAACATCTCGAAGTCAGAGAATTGGACAAATATGACATGCTTTCATAAAGATATATCCAATGGATAGGCGAATATGTGAAGTCAAGTCAAGCAAATAACTAACGGCCCGAAATAGTTATTTTAACAGAACGCACAAGTGACATTGGATTTCTAGAAAATGGCGACTGCAATAAAATGAATTATTTGCCTGTACACTGTAAGCCGTAAACTTGCAGTTTTACAGTTTATTGCAATAAAATTAGCTGTACTGTAAAGCAAAAACTACAGTATAATACTGGCAGCAGAGGTTAGATTTTAAACTGTAAAATGCACTGTAATAAAATGTAAAATAAGTAATTTTAGTTTATTAGTGTAAAATAGATAATTTTACAGTTTATTACTGTAAACTTAGATATATTATACTGTAAAAACCATTTTATTTTTTGCAGTATATAGTTTTCATAGCAATTGAACCATAAGGGTCTGAGTAATATTCCCAAGTAGCACACTTCGTTTTATAAACGTTGTAAAATGGTTATTAACGTTGTAACAACCGCTTAAAAATGTTTATAAAACGTTTAAACGTTATTTGTGCTACCTGGGTTAGTTGCAGTTAATATAAATATTATTTTTAAGTCACAACAATTCCGTTCTTAATTCATTTGTCCTAAATTTTTCATAATGTTCAAATCTGATTTATTAGCATGCCATTAGTAATTTCAAAAAATTTTGGCTCATTATTAGTTATCATCGAAAATCATGACGAGTTACAAAATGTTAATTAGTTGCAGTTAATCTAAAGATTATTTTTAAGTGATAACAATTCCGTTCCTAATTCATATATCCTAATTATTTCCTTATATTCAAATATGATTTATTAGCATGTCATTAGTAAGTTTAAATAATTTTGGGTCATTATTAGTTATCATCGAAAATCATGACGAGTTATAAAATGTGCGGTGAATTTATGCCAAACTGAATCGAAGCCATGACTTGCAATAAATCATGTTAATGTAGAATTAATGTTTCGATGAAAGGAAGTGCGATGAATGGAAGTTGAAACTTTTTCAGATACGTTTTAAAGGTATTAAAAAAACACGTAGTCTTCTAAAGGTAATAAAGATAAAAACTAAAGTACTAAGTCAAAATGCAAAAGAAGGACACAAAGGACTCGCAAGTTTCTAACATATCTAGCTTTTTGTAATACTAACGGCTCAGCATATTTTCAGAAATATTTTCTGATAAAACTATATGACAATAATTTCAATATAATGCTAACAGTGCAAACTTGATTAACAATTATTATAAGTTCCAGCTTCAGAAGAAAAAAGTGCATAAAAAGAGAAATTAGGCTGATATAAAGTAGCAAATGCTTCGCATATGAATGTCAAAACATAATTTAGAATAATGGAACATAAGCAGTCATACATTATGTTAAAGTGACCTAACTTAACAAAATGTATGCACAAACTAACGCAATCAACAAAAAACACATTAATTGTATGCAATGCTAATTGACAAAGAACAGAAAGAAAGTAAAATAGTTCGATTAAGCTGACACAAATCAGAAAAGTTTAAGCATAAGCTCAATAATCTGAAACATTCTCAACTTGAAAAAGAAACTAAGTACAAAGTAATAAAGTAATTAAATTAATTAAATAAAATTGCGCTTATCTGAGATCAGAAAAGTCGACTGAAAAATAATCATACCACTTTAATTACCACGCTACATTCTTCCAACATAGCGCTCTATGGCAACTGAAGTACTACGAAACAAAGGGGTAAAAAGTCGGAAAATGCTTCGGACTCGAAGAATAAAATCTTTAGCTTGTCAAAGAAAGAAAAATTTAGCAGTATTGATTGAATCTTCGCCTGCTGTTGTTTCATGTGAGATTTACTTTTTAAAATTATTAGTTTAAAATTTTAAGTTGTATAAAATCAGTGCAATTTTATTGACTTAATTGAAAAAAATGTGCGAAAAAATTTAATTTTCTGTGATGTTTATAACATTTGGAACATTTGCATTTCCTCCCTATTCCCCCCCCCCCAGAACTGGCGCATGATCAAAGTCGAGGAAGGTTGCACGGTAAAATATTAGACAGTAGTAATGTAGATCCATTTTCTCTGGCATACGCACCGTCAAAGAAGGAAGAAACATACTGAGAGTAATTTGTAGTACACACTGACCTACCCGACATTTGGGTTCCAAGACCGATTTGGATCCAGCCCTGTTTCAAGTATTTGGAAACACGTTAAAATATTGTCCCTGGTAGCTCTGGTGCAGAAAAAATGCATTAAGGGTTGAACGAAGTGCCACATTAGGTAAATCTAAAAAGTTTCTCGAACAAATATACAATTTATCGGGAAATGTTTCCCGCAATTAGCACAATTTCATACTGCTCTTGCTTTCAGTCTGACTGAACAAAAACCTTTCTTCGTTTTGATAAAAATAGTCAACCATCAATCAGGTAACACATCTGAAGCTCATCCACTATTTTTCTTCGATGCGATTTCAGTACACACAACAGTGGTTCGACGCTTTCCCTTTTCGACCACAAAATGTCGGATCAGTCAGCTTCCATTTTATAGCGGCCTTAGTTCACAGCAGTGTTAAAATTTCCATTCTTTCTTTTAATCTAAATAATGAAACTATATTTTTATTCAAAAAATTCAGCTACCGGAGCTAAATATTAGACTTTTCATTTTGCTAAAAACCAAAAGTTATCCTGTCCCTCCTGTAAAATAAATTTTACATAATTCAAATAAATAGAGCTAGGCAGCCATTGCGCATTCAGCATTTCGTACATATCTGCCCCCCCCCCCCCCCATCCGAAATCAATTACTCTTAATTCATTTCTTCAGATTATAATGTAATGCGATTTTCTTCAGCATATGTCTTCTCGGCGAAAGGAAAACCCACGGAGAATTACTTGTTACTTAACGTATCGAGTAACAGCATAAAAACGCTGCCAAGCTGCGTGTTGTAAATGCTCTTGGGTGTAATCAGTAATCATTATCTCCATCTTTAGTGACAGCAAAGATAAAAGCGGCTTTATCCCATAAATTTTCTTCGTTATTTGAAATACTAAATGTCGGACACACCTCATTCCATTTTCATCATCCGGGATTAGAGCCGTCATCTAGATTTGGATGTTTATCGACATAGATTTTTTGATAATTGTTTGGGGTCATTATTGATAAACATAAAAATTGAAAAATATATGCATTTAGTGATTTGGTTTCTATTTTTAAGAGAAGAAAATCTTGTTTTAAAAATTTCACAGATTAGTGCTACCAGATAAATTGCTACATTTGAATACTTTTGTACTGAGTATTAAGACTGGTGATTCCATAATTTTGTTTGAAACATTTTTTCTACATTTCAAAGTGTTATTCTATTAATTAACGGCATTTACTTGCTTAGAGTTCGTTTTTTAACTAGTCATTTCCCATTTTCTAAGCCACACCCTTTTTTATCTACACATATTTTTGATAATATTTTAAGGTCAATATTCAAGAATACATACGAATAAAATAAAGAGACATCTAATGTTACAGTTCAGAAAAGAGAAATTACATTTTAATAATCCAACCATGGGTTTCAGAAAGTGAGGAAACTTGATTTTTTAAACTGATTAGTTACTTATTAGAAGGAAAAGGATGGAACGCTTAGTTAAAAAAATCTTGATTGATAGGCATAGCATCCTGAAATTTGAAAACTGTTTATACAGTTTTTTTCCTTCTAAATAAGAAAAGTTAAAGTAATTAGAAAATCTGTTAATCTGTTCCACTACCCATAACACGATATTATTTGTTATCTAGTTTATATAGCATTAAAAATGTTATTTTACTTCAATTTAATAACTGGGTCATTCCATATAAAGTCAACAAATGGGCCGTGCCGCACCATTTTTGATTTTGATGATATTCGGTAGGTAATATGCACCAATAATCTATACTTCCAAACTGTTTTATTTTTTTCTCGAAAAATTTTTATTCTCGAGATATAGCCATTTATTTGCTCCGTCGATGAGTAAAATTCGGCATTTTGATCTTTTTTCTAAGAACTCTGGTAAATTTATTTTAAACGGTAGAAAGATAAAACATGACTTATTTTAAAGCTAAAAGAATGAATTTTGATTTGTGCATAAAAAGAAACGGTTTAAGGTAAGCCTAAATATAAATTTTCCCGGGTGAATTCGCGGTTCAAAAAGTGCCGTTTTCGTCATTTCAAGCATGAAAAAGTATATGAAGGACTGACAGTGGGGTTCCAATTTTTTTTCTCTTGCACCCAGATATAGATACTAGAAGCACAGAAAAGAATAAGATTATACAAGTAGTCCTTCATTATGAAAAAATTGCTTAAACTTGAGAAAAAATGAAAATTGGTATTTTTCACTCCCCAAAAACGGCCTGTGGAACAGGTAGTAAAAATTTACAAATGCATGGAGTAAGAAGGTGTTACATTGCCCTTTAAAATGAAACAAAAACTGTCTTGTTATTCCAAGGCATTAGAGAGATATAAGCTTTCAAACTATGAGAAAAAATGAAAAATATCCTTTTTCACTCCCCAAAAACGGCCTGTGGAATAGGTAGTAAAAATTTGAAAATGTATGGAGCAAAAAGGTATTACATTGAACTTTAAAAGGAAACAAAAACTGTCTTGTTATTCCAAGGCATTAAAGAGATATAAGCCTTCTAAGTAAGATGATTATTATAAAAAAAACCTTAAACTTGAGAAAAAATGAAAAATGGCCCTTTTCACTCCCCAAAAATAGCCTGTGGAACACTTAGTAAAAATTTGCAAATGCATGGAGGAAGAAGGTGTTACATTGCCCTTTAAAACGAAACAAAAACTACCTTGTTATTCCCAGACATCAAAGAGATAAGGTCCTCTGAAAATTGAAAATTCATGCAAGATTGTTTTGGCATAAGTTAAAGTAATTATGAACATTAAGTCTTTTCATGCAAGAACTCTAAAAATATGTATCATCAAATATATAATTCAAAATATATCGTGAAATGGTTGTAATTTATTTGTAATGTTGACACATCGGAAAAAGTTGAACTTAAAACCAGTGATCCGAATGTCCACACATCAATTAAAATTGGTTTTAAAATTTAATTGCATGTCGCTAAGAAGTTTCTAGTTTTACATTTACATTTGAATGAAATTACAAATTTTTTTACAAAAATCCGAAATTTCTACATAATTTTCGAAACAGCTACAACTAAAAGGGATTTTTGCTAATTGATTATTTGTTAGAGTTTATCTTCATAATATTTAGTTGTACATCCATTACAAATTAAAAGAAAACTCTGATAACAGAAACACTAAAAAAAGTTTTAAGTATAACTTTTTCAGATGTTTCTACGTCACATATAAATTAGACGTTTTACGATGTATTTTAAATTATATATTTAATGGGGATACATATTTTTTCTCTTGCAGTTCTTGCATAAAAAGACTTTATGTTCATAATTGCTTTAACTTATGCCAAAACATTTTTTTTGCGTAAATTTTCAATTTTCAGAGGGTTATATCTCTTTTATGCCTGGGAATAACAAGACGGTTTTTGTTTCCTTTTAAAGTTCAAGGTAATATCTTCTTGCTCCATGCATTTGCAAATTCTTACTACCTGTTCCACAGGCCGTTTTTGGGGAGTGAAAAAGGATATTTTTCATTTTTTCTCATAGTTTAAAAGCTTATATCTCTCTAATGCCTTGGAATAACAAGACAGTTTTTGTTTCATTTTAAAGGGCAATGTAACACCTTCTTACTCCATGCATTTGTAAATTTTTACTACCTGTTCCACAGGCCGTTTTTGGGGAGTGAAAAATACCAATTTTCATTTTTTCTCAAGTTTAAGCAATTTTTTCATAATGAAGGACTACTGGTATCATCTTATTCTTTTCTGTGCTTCTAGTATCTATAACTGGGTGCAAGAGAAAAAAAAATTGGAACCCCACTGTCAGTCCTTCATATACTTTTTCATGCTTGAAATGACGAAAACGGCACTTTTTGAACCGCGAATTGACCCGGGAAAATTTATATTTAGGCTTAACTTAAACCGTTTCTTTTTATGCACAAATCAAAGTTCATTCTTTTAGCTTTAAAATAAGTCATGTTTGATCTTTCTGCCATTTTAAATAAATTTACCAGAGCTCTTAGAAAAAAGATCAAAAATGCCGAATTTTACTCATTGGCGGAGCAAAAAAATGACTATATCTCAAGAATAAAAATTTTTCGAGAAAAAAATAAAACAGTTCGGAGGTACAGAATATTGGTGCATATTACCTACTAAATATCATCAAAATCAAAAATGGTGCGGCACGAAAATTTCTGAACATTTGTTGATTTTATATGGAATGACCCAACTTCATTATTTAACTGCAACTAAAATACTCAATTTGAAAGTAATTTAAATATCTTAAGTATAATTAAGAGAAGCGACAGGATTGCATTCATCTATATCATGTTAAATAAAAACTTGTAGTAACTAATCAATTTTCCATAAAATTGTCAAATGAACTCTTGTTGACTGTTTCTTTATACACTTCGTAAAATCGTTCTAAGTTTAGACCAGACGAACCAAGCATTGAAATCGAGATATAATTAAAAAATAGAAAGATCTACTGAGCTAAGCAACTTCTATATGAAAACAAATTTGAGACATTTAATGAAATCGATTTTGCTAATAGTTATGTTATCGATATACAGCAGGAGTTCATAAATTGAAACCAGGAGTAATACTTTATGAATATTTTTACTGTTTAAATTAAAGCTTCATAAAATGAATTTTGACAAATTAAATAAATAAAAATAGATCCTAACTCCGTTTTTCTATTGACTATACAAACTTAAATTGATTGCTTTTAAAATGTTTGCGATGAGATACAAAACGGCTGAGTTAGGTTTAATACTTGCCATGCATACATTTCATCCAAAATTTGCAAAATTGCTTATGAGTACATAAATCACAAAGAGCGATGTGACATTAAAGAAACAAAATTCGTAACTGAATTACCCTTTCTTCTTTCGCACCTAATTAGTATAGCATAGTTAATTGATTAATGAACTTCGATGATTAATAAATGCTTTTGGTGGTGTTAATAAACCTCGTATTTGTGTTCATATATGTTACATTACATTTTTTAGAGATCATTTTAACTTGTATGTAGTGCTAATTAGAATTAGTTGAAGGTGTTAAGAAAACGCCTTCACGTAATTAGATTTCTTCTAACTGCGCTGGTAGTTAAATTTATTTTACGGCGTAACATTTGTCATTAACTGTGTGTTGCTACTGCAATTAAAGAGAATAAGTATAATTTATTTTGTTCAGCAGGTTAATGCACGTTTTAAATGAATTTAACTTTACTTCATTTTAGGATCTAATAGTGTGAAAAGCAGTAATCAAGCTATGTAAATATTGACTTATAAATGCTATTTTTGTCCGAGAACAAATATGTATATCCTGACCCGGATGAGGAGTCCCAGGTTTCAATCCCGGCTAGGACATGGGTGTACTTTTTCTCTCTTGTTCTTGTCTTTTCTTTGCGTGAATTTGTTGCTGCGCTGTAAATGGTTACCTACCCTATAAACGGGTTTCTGTGACTTGTGTACTGTGGAAATCGGATTTCACAACGAATATAGTTCAGATGGAAAAGTGATGGATAAGTTGTCTTGTGCCTAGCTGGCACAAGACATTACAACAACAACAACAAATGCCTATAACTTATGAATATACGCTCGAGCGCAAAAATAAGCATTAAACAAATCATTAGTTATAAAATTGAAAAAAATTAGTGAAACAAAATTTTCAGATTTTTAACCTGAAGAAGACGTAATGCAGCGCGGAAGAATAAAGCTTGATTCAGTTTCACTCTGAATGCCTTATATAATGAGAACCAAAGTGCTTTGTGTTAAATGAGGTGTTTAGAGCTAAAATGGATCACATCGTTCATGGATTTGAAACCAACTAGCATCAACTCATCGGATTTTGCTCGGCTGATCATCGAACTCCTCGTAAACTGATCCCGTAACGCACGATGACATCGTTCCGATCAGTATCCGAGCACGGTTTTCGATGAGCTACTTTTCATCGGAAAGCGATATCCTTCCGGTCAACTTTCCCGATGAAAATAAGCCGAGTTATATTCCATCGGAAAACGATATCCTTTCGATCTAGTTTCCCGATGAAATTCATCGGCACGGGACTGTTCTGCTCGTAAATTGCTCCAAATCTCATCGTATTTCGAGCAAAACTCATCGGATTTTGCTGCTCGGATTCTGTTTGGCCGATGAGACATATTGGATCATCGGCCGATGAGAATTTCATCAGGTTTCGATAAATGGCCGATCATCGGCCGATGAGATGATGCTGCTAGAGGATCCACTTTTATTTAATCTTTTGATTTTTAGTTGAACATGCTGCTGTAGAAGAATGCGGAGCAAAGTGAAATACCGGGGCAAAGTGTAAAATAGTTTGCAGTGCCACCTACCGAGCAACATTTCAGCTAAGTTCCTGGACAGATAAATGATGCCTGTCTGAAAATAAATGTTCCTAAGATAAACGAAAAAATATATATACAATTAATTTTAAAATTTTCATACCTTTATTGCAATATTCGTAGTTTTTCAAAACTATTTCTTATTATAAAATGATAATTTTTTTTTTGTAATTATCATTTTAACTACTAATTGAGATCTTCTGATGTACAGTGCAGTTCTTATTTAGTTTAAGTTAGGCATGTTTTGATTTTTAATGTTCAATGGTAGCAAGGCAAGTGGATGGAGCAAAGTGAAATAGTTCATTTCGTTTGCTTATGCATTCATTTACTAAATAACGTACGTATTTTTTCTATTTATGAATTTATTTACATTGCTTTACTTATTAATGCACTTATTTATCCATTCTTTTACTTATTTTGTTATTCATTCTCTATTTTGGTCACTCATTTCTTTTTCTCTTATAACTATTAATTCAATTACACTGTTCGACAAAAAAAAACCCTTGAAAATGCTTCTGGCATTTTGAAGGCTGATTCTTATGTAAAATGACCCCCTGAATCCGAATATGACCCCCGTTTTCCCCCATCACGTACCAATTTTTTTTAAAACGCCCCCCTTTTTTTTTCATTTTTCCTTAGTTTCAGAGCTATTATATTTTTTTTGGAGGGGAAAGGAGCCTTATATTCACCCCTAAATTTTTTTGGAGGTCAAGAGAGACTCAAAGTTTAAAATCATGAGCACCGAGAAAAAATCGGGGAACTTGGGGGGGGGGGGCGTAGCCCCCCAAAATATTTGAAAAATCACCAAAAACGATCTTTTTATTCTAGTTTCTTTAAAAACACCTTTAAAACATTTTTTTCGGTGCAGAACCAGAGTATAGAATCCGCTCCTATGGCTCCTGGGTCAGAAAAAATTTTCACGCTGTAAATTTTTTTTTAAAAAATAAAATAATGCTCTAAAAATCGCACTTTGCACTCGAGTTTTAAAGCAGGTCTTCAGCCAAAAAAAACAAAATTGTGGCTGATTCTTATGTCAAATGACCCCCTATTTCCAAATATGACCTCAGTTTCCCCCCTCCACCTCCTCTTTCCAGAGCGCCCCCCCCCCCCAATTCAGAGTCATTTTACTAATTCGGAGGGGAAAAGTACATTACGTAACCCGTTAACATAATTCTAAAAGGCAACAGAGGTTCAAAGTTCAAAATCATGTACATGTGTACCAAAAATATAAACTAGGGCAATATACCCCCCCCCCCCAAAAAAAAAAATCTTCTTTTCCTGTTTTTCTAAGAGACGTTTTAAACCTTTTTTTTTTTTTTTTGTGAAAAATCAGAGTATTCGATTTTCTCTTTGATTAATGTGTTCGAAATTATTTCGCTTTGTAGAAAACAAATTATATTATAAAATAAAAAAAATATATTTTTTTTTCTTGTAAGGGTGGCTCGTTGCATATCAGTCGCATCGCAGGTTCGCATGAAAGAAGACACTGTTCCGGCTGACTCTTCTGCAAAGTGACCCATTTTTCCCAAATACTATAAATTATCACTTTCACAAAAAGCCCCCCCCCCTACTTGTTTTTCAGTTTTCAACGGTTTCCGAGCCAATATTTTGATTTTCAGATTAAAGAAGCTTGACATTAACCGTTAACACTTTATAGATAGATAGAGAGGTGCAAAGTTGAAAATCATGAACATGTATAGCAAACTGAGAGACTTAGATAAAAAGTGTATACCTGCACCCCCTTCACCCTGCCCAAAAAAACTTTGAAACTCTGTTCCTTTTTTTTTAAGCGTTTTTTTTTACTCTTTGTAAAATGACTCTGAATTGGGGGGGGGGGGCGCTCTGGAAAGAGGGGGTGGAGGGGGAAACTGAGGTCATATTTGGAAATAGGGGGTCATTTGACATAAGAATCAGCCACAATTTTGTTTTTTTTTGGCTGAAGACCTGCTTTAAAACTCGAGTGCAAAGTGCGATTTTTAGAGCATTATTTTATTTTTTAAAAAAAAATTTACAGCGTGAAAATTTTTTCTGACCCAGGAGCCATAGGAGCGGATCCTATACTCTGGTTCTGCACCGAAAAAAATGTTTTAAAGGTCTTTTTAAAGAAACTAGAATAAAAAGATCGTTTTTGGTGATTTTTCAAATATTTTGGGGGGCTACGCCCCCCCCAAGTTCCCCGATTTTTTCTCGGTGCTCATGATTTTAAACTTTGAGTCTCTCTTGACCTCCAAAAAAATTTAGGGGTGAATATAAGGCTCCTTTCCCGTCCAAAAAAATATAATAGCTCTGAATCTAAGGAAAAATGAAAAAAAAGGGGGGCGTTTTAAAAAAAATTGGTACGTGATGGGGGAAAACGGGGGTCATATTCGGATTCAGGGGGTCATTTTACATAAGAATCAGCCTTCAAAATGCCAGAAGCATTTTCAAGGTTTTTTTTTTTTTTTTTTGTCGAACAGTGTTATTCGTTTATTTTTCTTTAATAATTCATTTACTTGTTTATTTACGCATTCATTTGACGAAAATTACTGTAACTCATCAAATGCAAAATGTTTCATTCCAAAAATACTGTATTTTTCACTTTGTCCCATGGTTTATGAGGTGAAAATGCTCCACCTTTTTTTTGAAGGTGCAAAATAACTGTCATAAATTAAAAATAACGTTTCAACAATAGTTGAATTAACAAATTACATTATTTCTTCTTTATGCACCCGCCCTGATTTTCAGAACAAATTTCCAATTTGTTTATTTTGAAACACTTATGTTAACTGTTTCACTTGTACCCACATTCCCTTACTTAAAAAAAACTTTCATGTCATAAACTACTCATTTAGACTATGAAATGTCACTTACAATCGAAATTATTATTCTAGATCAATGGTGTCCAACCTACAGCTTGTGAGCTATATCTAGCCAGCGTAGCTGATCCATGGGGCCCATTGTTTGGTTCAATGAACAAATTGAAAAACAGAACTGATGACCATAGCATAAATTTAGGACAAAATGTTCAGAGATTAGTTTCTGAAAAACAAATGCATTAAATAAAAGAAGCATCAAGTAATGGTAACAGCAATTATTTATTTCCTATTTCCTACCTGTTCCATTTTTCTCATGTTATTTAGAATTATTTTTTAAATATTTTGAAATTTTGTATGTGTTCTGGCCCACGAGCGCCATTTTAATCAGAGGTGCAGTCCTCGGGTAAAAAAAGATTGGGTAACACTGTTCTTGATTTAAAAGTACATTTTCGAGTTTAGACGATTTAGAAACGATCATTTTTGCCTAATAATGAAGAAATTGAGGTAACTAGAGTGACATATTAAAAAAAGGAGGCCTTATAAAGTATGCCTTATTGACTCTTGTTTAATTAATGATAAATTCGTCAACACTTTATTCTAGAAAACAAAATATTAGTTGAAAATAGAGTAGAATGAGTCAGTTAGTCCAATTAAAACAATTCTTGTCTAAATTAAAATATATATATATATATATATATATATATATTGTTTTCTATATCATCGCCATTATACAAGCAGTCGCTACCTTTAGCTTGTCGTTGCAGTGTGAATTAAAATTACCAAAAGGTACCCTATAAAATTCCGTATACATTACATTACACCCCAGGGTTCCCCGTACGTACCACAGATGTAGTTCATCGGTTGAGTAAGACTCTGAGGACAGTTTAGCCTCAGCCTTATCAGTTGAAGCATTTTATAAAGTGTGAGTGTTAAGAAATTATTACAGTGGTAAATACATTATTCCGAAAAACTGCTTAAGGCTTTTACGGCCGGCGTCAATATGAAGAGTTAACGTCTTGGTTGGAATGAAAAAGAAAATCCAGACGGGGGGTTTCGTCAAGCTCTGTGGCTGACATCATGAGTGGTATGCCATTCAATCAGGAAACAGGACCTACCAGCAGTTGCTTAAATACCAGAGCGACCGAAACCAGCGTATCAGTCACACCAAACTCAACCACTAATGACGTCAGCCGCAGAGCTTGACGAAACGTATGGATTTCCTTTTCCATTCCGCCCGCCGCCAATAAGCACAGAAATTTTGTATCTTAATACATTATTTTCGTTTATCACTTTTCTTTTGACAAATTTTTAAGGTCAAGATGCATAAAAATATTTATACTGATCAGACAACAGGAGCATATATATTTAAAGCAAAAAGATTAAAACCAACAAAAGTGCATTTACGAAGTACATCAGAACTCTGGGCAGCTAAAGTGAAAATGGTCTGCACCAGTCACCATCCATTTCGTCTTAAAAAACATTTTACCAGAAAATTTGTACGCATATCAACGCAAAAACTCAACAAGTAATTCACCTTAAAACTTTTAAAAGTATTAAATTATTAGCACGTAAATTATTACTCTTATATAGCAGCACTTGCAGTTAGCGTGATCTTATTAATTATTTGTGGGTTATAGTTAGGGTAGGAAATATACAAAATTTTGTTCGAAGTACGTTAATAGAATCTCAACAAGTAATCATTAAAAGCTAAAGAAAAAAAAAACGGAGAATGGATAATTGCTTGACTTTGTTATACAAGTCATGATTTTCATAATTGCTTAGTTTGTATTCAACGTTTACTATTAGAATGTAGTTTTATATTGCACCTTTCATGCCACATTAGCTCACAGTATGTAATCATTGAACGTTTCGAATTTATTTTTAATTTATTATCATATATGGTTACATTATTGAATATTTAATGACGTGATAGCTGAAATAAGAAAAACTGAAAGTTTCTAATTTATTTTAATTTTTTGTATTTCGATGAACAATTACATTATTACATACTAGCTCAAATAAAAGGTTTTTGAAAGTTTTTAATTAATTTTGAGTTTTTAATTATGATTATGCTAACATTATTGCATATTTGATGACGTACTAGTGCAAATGAAGAGTGCATTGAAAGTATCAATTAATTGACTCTATCCACATTTAAAAAATAATGTTGATAAAAACAAACAGTGATCTTCTCAGATACATCTCTATTTTCTAAAACTTAGATTAAGTTTTACCTTTTTGTTTTCTTTAACTTATTTTCTCACACAGAAAAAATGGGAATTCTCAAAATTGCCATTTTTTTTTGTTTGTAAAAGTCGTTTTCTCCTTTGGAAAACATTTGCCCGGAACAAGCTCAAACCATTTTTTAAAGCTTTTAATGTTTAGACGTTCTTTCAGACGTGAAAATCCGTCGTCGAAATATTTGAGCAGCGGCGCTTAAAGGCTTAAACATTTTGCGTAAGTACGAAAAAGATTTCTGTCAAAAACCTTAATGAATAAAACGATAGAAACAGATGGAAATTCAATGTTTGGTTTGGAAGAGGAAAGAATCTTAAACGCTTTAATTTGAGATTTTCAACTCATAATTGATTAAAGAGTGAAAAAATGCTGAATCAGCGACTGCGTTTAAATTTAATTGCTTCTTGCTAGAGAAATATGAAAAATATAAGTACATTCGGGTCATTTAAGTTTTTATAATCTTCAACTCAACCTTTAAACATTTTCAAATTATAGCTGTGAATTTGTTTTAAGAAGATTTATTTATGACTTTTATCCATGGAAGATGCGCTTGAGTGTAAAGAATGTTAGTTTATTGAAATGTTTTTTATGCAGTGTAATTAGATAAATAAGTGGAAAATGCTTTTGTATGGTTTACTTTATGGTGTTGAAATGCTTATAACTTTGAGCGCTTAGAACTTTTATATTGACAGTAAGTTGTTTATTTCTCAGACTGTCATTGAATCAAGTAAATGCTTTTCAAATGAAAACTGCTTTGCTTATGAATGCATGTTGTTATTTGTTTTAATAAACTGGTAAGCATATTTTTCTGAACAAACAAGGAAATTTTGGTCACATCGAATTCGATACAGAAGTTTTGCAGAAAAAGTGAACAAATGAGTTTTTCTGCAGCGCATTAACTATATCTTCAAAACAAAAGCATAAAACGCGCTTATTCTAAACTTTCTACATTCATTAATATTTCCTTTATCATGCACACATATGCGTTCATATTGCATTTGAAATACAGACATACACATACATCACTTTTTGAAAGCACGATATACTCGGGTTTCTATTATGCTGAGAGGAAATGTAATAAAAAGAAAAAAACAAACATGTTCACTTTTCACTAAAAGTAAATTCAAGTTGTTGCATATCACTTAGTTCAAATAACTAGTGCGGATTCATATTATGTTAAAAAGAAATGACTAACTAGGAAGTTTTCAGAGTCTAAATTATTATAGTAATAATAATAATTATTATATTATTATTATATTATTATTATTATGATTATTATATTATATTATATTATATTATATTATATTATATTATATTATATTATTATTATTATTATTATTATTAGGCAGACGATAAAAGAAGAGTTAAAAGTATTTTACAAAAGTGCAATCTCTTATTACTTAAAGTATTATCTTCTTATTTTGAAAGTTTTTTTTAATGACTAAATTATTATTATTATTAGGCAGTCGATAAAAGAAGAAGAGTTAAAGTATTTTACAAGAGTGCAATGCGTTATTACTTAAATTATTATTTTCTTATTTTGAATTCTTTTTTAAAATAAAATAAAAAAATTATATCGATAAGAGCTGCAGAATCACAGTTCAAGCCATAAGCAGAGATACCTGATGGAAAATTTGACTAAAATATTTTTTCTGTAGAAAACCTTTGAAAAATGAAAATTCGTTTTAATCAAAGCATTAAAAATAAGGATAAGGTGTCTTAAAAAAGAAGTTTTTAGAAAAAATCGTGAAAATCCAACTATTACATTAAAATTTTTTTTGGGAGTGGGAGAAGGCGTGTTAAGAGATAAGCAGCCCAATTGGCAAACCAACAGAGAAAAAGCTTGAATTATTTACCCTAGTGACAGATCCCACAGGTACACGTTTTTACATCTAGTAACCATCCTTTTTTTTCTTTGCATAGTTATTGAATAGTTTAATTTGGTATCAATTTTTAAACTACATATTTACTACATATTAGAGCTTTTTTCCTGATTTCGATTTATAATTTTTATAGAAAAGTTTAAAAAAAAAAAACATTCAATCTGTTCAATTTAACGTACAAATTATTATTATGATTATTATTATTTAACATGACAACATTAGCAGTGAAACTCGCAAAGACTGCTTTTATTCAACTAGACGGCACTAGTTTGGATGAATATGTTTTTACTTCACTTTTTGTTTCTTTCAAGGTAACCCAAAGGATAGAAGAGAATTTTCATTTCATAAATTATTTCTATCGATTTGTGTGTGTGTGTGTGTGTGTATATATATATATATATATATATATATATATATCGCTGCTTGAAATGAACAACGGCATATCTGCAAAAATCGATTTTTTTTAATTACATCAAAAAATTCTGTTTTTTTTTTTACTCTTTCTTGTGGTATTATCGGCATATTTCTAGTTTCAAAATATCACGCAGCAATCGTTAATATCGTTGTGCATAGTTATTATTTTGGCGCGCTTTTCCCAGTTAACAACGACACAGCCGCCATTGTGTCAGTTCTGAATAAGTGCTTGGAGTGTCTATCATCTATGTCTATGTAAGTTGATTCGACATAAGTACCCTTAATACCATTTTACTTCAAAATGCCGTTTTACTGCAAAAACTTTGAAACGCTCTCCTGAAAAGTCGTGTTTTGCAGATATGCCGTTGTTCAATTCAAGCAGCGATATGTCGTATGTATGTATGTATCCTTTGCATGGTTTAAGCATTACACCTGTTTTATATTCTTTAAGGGATTTTGTGGTCGCAATATTAAATGCTAGTGCATAGCCTGTCAATGCATAATTTTACAATCACTTTTTAGTTCTGTTTCACCATGTGAAACGCTGTTCTGAGCAATATTTTCGGATAATCAGTTGCATTATTGCCTCATATAACAAGAAAGTAAAGACTAAAGTTGGCAATGCACGTAAAACTTTTAAGTTCCCTTAAAGAGAATTAGTTTTCTTTTAATGGCAAATAGCGTTAACATTTTTTGAAATAATGCCTGTGTTTGGCTTTTATAACGATATTTTTATGACATATTTCTATAACTTTAACAGAAAAGTTGAGGAAAAACAAATTCATTTAATGTGACGTTCAAATGATCGTCTGGAATTTTATGTTTTCATCACATTATAAGCAATGAAATTCGCATAGAATAGTTTTGTTATGCTAGACAATAGCATTAATCTAGACGGACATATTCTTTACTTCATTTTTAAGCTATTTTAGCTTAAGATTCAGGAATAAGAATTTTTATCTCATGAATTATTTTTTAATGTATGCATTTCCTTTGCTTGTTTTACGTATTACGCATGTTTTGAATTCTTTTAAGAATTGTGTGGTTGCAATATTACACTGCGATGCAAAAGTTTAGACAATTGGCAAATATGTGAATAAAACGAAAACTACTTAACGAAATTCTTTCTAATTTCTACTGCAGGTACACAATATGGTCCCAAATACGTGTATGGAGTTCTTAAAATTTTAACTGGAATCAAATGTTGGCTATTACAAAAGACATTTTTTAACATTGTTGCAAAAGTTTAGACAATAATCATATTTTATGCAAATATCCCCTTGAAATGTGATTGGTGGAGGAAAGGCGGGACTTAATTATTCAATTATAAAGTGCAGACATTTCTGAATAAATAATCAAGATCTCAAAAGCTCTGTAGTTCTCGTGTAAAGAAGCTGAGGAAGTTTGGAAGCCGTACTTTGAAAATGAACCTACTTTATTAATTTTTTGTCTTTTAAATCGGCTCTAGTCTGGTAGTACGTTGTTTTTTACTTTGTGGAGAGCAAATTCAGACATACATATCGATAAAAAAGTCCTAGAAAAATTATATTTCTTAAGGATGAAGGAATTGAAAAAACGGCTCATACTGGCGATTCGCCCCTTAATCCTACAAAACTTCAACTTGGGTCAAAAACAGCACGTGACAGCATAAGTAGATGAACACCTGAATCGAAATGCATAAAAAAAACAAAGAATTGTGCTTTAGCCTTTTTGGACAGAGTGTCCCAAATAAGTCAAATTTTAATGGTAAAAGCAGCACAGCATATGATCACTGGATATTTCTCAAGTCCCACATAAAGAATTATAATCCATTTAGACCATCCCAATTTTAATAATTTTTATCAAAGAAAGTACCATTCATTTTTTAGTCACGATGATACATATGCTGCTTTTCACATTAAAATCTGGCTTATTTGGGAAACTCTGTCCGAAAAGGCTCAGGCACAATTCTTTGTTTTTTTAATGCATTCCGATTCAGTTGTTCATCTACTTATGCTGTCACGTGCTGTTTTTGACCCAAGTTGAAGTTTTGTTGCATTAAAGGGCGAATCGCCAGTAGGAGCCGTTTTTTCAATTCCTTCATCCTTAAAAAATATAATTTTTCTAGGACTTTTTTATCGATATGTATGTCTGAATTTGCTCTCCACAAAGTAAAAAACAACGTACTACCAGACTAGAGCCGATTTAAACGACAAAAAATTAATAATGTAGGTTCATTTTCAATTTTCGGGTTCCAAACTTTCTCATCTGCTTTACACGAGAACTACAGAGCTTTTGAAATGTTGATGATTAATTCAGCAATCTCTGCACTTTATAATTGAATAATTAAGTCCCGCCTTTCCTCCACCAATCACATTTCAAGGGATATTTGCATAAAATATGACTATTGTCTAAACTTTTGCAACAATGTTAAAAAATGTCTTTTGTAATGTCCAAAATTTGATTCCAGTTAAAATTTTAAGAACTCCGTACACGTATTTGGGACCATATTGTGTACCTGCAGTAGAAATTTGAAAGAATTTCGTTGAGTAGTTTTCTTTTTATTTACATATTTGCCAATTGTCTAAACTTTTGCATCGCAGTGTATATCATAGAGCATAGCATAGAATTGCATAATTTTACACTAACTTTTTAGTTTTACTATACCATATAGAGCATTATTCTTGAATATAGCCCTGCTTAACAAAAAAGTGAAGACTATAGTTGGCAATGCTCATATAACTTTTGAGTTCCCTCAAAGTCAATTAGGTTTCTTTCAAATGCTAATCGCGTTAAAGTTTTGGGGAATAAAGACGTTATTTGAGCTTTTATACCATAATTTTACATCTTACACCAGTTTTCCTTGCTTTTGTTTCGTTAATTCCACAGAAAAATAGGCTGTAAAAAATAAATTCGTTTAATTTGACGTTCAAATGACTATAGTTCAGCAATGTTTTTATTATTACTATTTTAAACATCACGATATACGCAATGAAATTCGCTAAGATTAGTTTTGTTCTGCTAAAAAAAGGTATTATTCCAGACGGATATATTCTTAACTTCACTTTTGGTCTAGTTTAGCTCGATGCTTAGCATGGGTAAGTATTTTTATCTCAGTAATTCTTTTTTTTTAGGCAGACATATCCTTTGCTTGGTTTACGCATTACGTATGTTTTATATTCTTCAAAAGATTTTTGTGGTGGCAACATTATATTCTAGAGCAAAAAATAGCAAAGCATAATTTTACACTCGCTTTTTAGTTTTTCTGCATTATGTAAAACTTTATTCTGAGCCATATTTTAGGGATAATTA
>JAXGGA010009983.1:0-48990 GCA_038373865.1 Uloborus plumipes | reverse complement strand
TGAACTTCGCTGCTTAATAACACGTTAAAAAAAAAAATCTTAAATCCGGGAAGGGGGTGGTCCGGACCCACTGGACCACCCCCTTGGCTACGTCCTTGGGTCATGCGCACTTTCTAACTTCCTAAAAAACGCACTTGCACAAAAAAGATTCTATTTTTACCCCTTTGTTAATATTTTACTTCATTTTTGTTTTAATCGATTTCTGATTTTCTAGCCGATGCGAAATAAGCGTGTCCCTAGTTCCGCCGTCAGAGCGGCAACAATAACTTCCGATCTATGTTTAGGCTCCCAAAATCATTTTCTGCACCAACACCACGTGATACTGAGTACCTGGTGGGATGTTTTATCGCATCGTAATTAAAAATTTGCATTTCTGCATCTAAAATTGTAGGTAAGATTTTTTAAAGTGATTTTATAAAATGTGTGTCATTTAAGTCATCAGATCGGTAACACGCTGCTAAAATGCGCAGTTTTTATTATTTTAAAAGTTATTTTATATATAAGTATAGTCCTTTATTACAAGTGAAAAAACCACGTGTTTGATTTTGGTTTAGCGCGATCGACTCGGAAATAAAAAAAAAACTTTGTCAGTTTGTCAGATCGGTAACAGTCAGAGCGGTAACATTGAAAAACAGCGAATATGTTACCGAACTAACTCTCACGTTTCAGAATTATTAAAAAGCAAAAATCATAGGTTTTAGCCATATATATTGAATATTTTTGCTCTTAAAAAATGAAAAGCAATGAGTTTTAGTACAATTGCTTCATTTGTGGTTTGTATGACATGACAATAGAAGTTAGTAAAATAAGAAAAATTGACACAGCAGAAATTAAGTTAATTATTATTTTATTTATTTATTTATTTTTTTTGTGCTTCAATTTTTCATGACTTCGCTAAATAACTGGATAATAACTAGCATGCTAAAGTTGAATTTCTGATCAAGAAATTAAATTTCCTGCAACTAATTAAAGAAAAGCAAGCAGCAGAGTTGTGTGTTGAAAGAGTTGAAGTTGTGTGTTGTTTCAAAACAAAACAAATGTTTTATTAGCTTAGATTTGGTAATCTCAAAATTTATTTTATCTAAAAAGCTTATCGCTCATTTTTATTTCCAAAAAATGCTTTTTAATCATGAAATTCGATTTTTTGGCTAATATATATATACAGTATAACCTTGATTTAACGATTGCCTAGGGACTGTAAAAAAGTATCGTTAAGTCGAGGATATCGTTAAATCGGGAAAGCAAAAATTTAAGTTAAACGGCTAAAATATCAATAATTAAGTGAATGCTTACACAAGTTCTTTTGCTTCTTTAAGAAAACCATGCATTTATATTATTTTAAGAAGTATTTCACTGATGTTTGTGTTGTTTTCTCGGATTGAGAAAAACGGTTTAACTTTTTTCGACTTCATTTTTTTCGATTGATCACTCTTCTCTCAAGGCGCAAAAAATTTTGTTTGGAATGCTAGAAGTTTGGAAGTTACTGAGGGATGAATCTTCTTACTATCGGGACATACTAGTAAAATAGTTTTTAGTGCTTTTGCTAGTAAAATAGTTATAGATTTTTTTTTTTTTTGAATAGATACTACTGCATTTTTGGTGAGAGATAATTTGGGCATGCCCAATATCATCGTTAAATCGAGGAAAGCTATCGTTAAATTGATGAAATTTTAACATTAAATTCAAGGCATACGAATCGGGACCAGTGAAATGTATCGTTAAATTGAGGAAATCGTTAAATCGGGTATCGTTAAATCGAAGTTATACTGTATTAATATAATTATCTTAATTCTATGTTAAAAATGCAAGGAAATGATATTTTTAGAGATGTTAATAAAGACTGAAAGCATAAACTCAGATATGTAGCTCATATTAACATCAGATTTGTAACACTCATCAGTTCTGTAACGGCTTCAAAGTGAGTAATCTAAGGAGGGGGTAAATAACTTCCTTGACCTCCCCCCTTTTGTTTTCATGTATATAGACCCAATTTAGACTTAGAATCTAATATTAAATTTTTTCTGCAAAATTTTTTTTAAATCAGGAAATTCCAACTTCAAATTAGCATTTTTTAGCATATTGGCTCATACAGTCAGGGTGAGAGGGTGCTTTTTGATTATAGGGAAAAAGGTTTTATAGTAAATATGGTTAATGAACTTGAACTGACATGAAAAAACTATTGTAAATGAGAGAGAACAAATCAAAAGCTAACACAAATTTTAGATATAATTAAAAGAAAAAGTAAACTAAATAACAATTATTAAGTAGAAAAGGCAGCAGGATTTTTGCAAATATGTATATTTATGAGCAAATCTGATGTGTCAAGAGAAGTAATCATTTTAAAGGATGCATAGTTTGGTGAGTTACATTATTGAGTAAATACTATTATATGTAGGTAAAACTTGCAATGATTCCTGGCCATACTTCGGATTTCATAAGTTTATTAATATGAAAACCCTGCAATTATCGATTGAAAAATTTACATAAAGCAAATTGTAAGAAAATGATAAATAGCTGCTTAAGGTCACGGTAGATTTCAATCAAAAATACAAAAAAGAAAAAAAAAAGTTCACTACTAAAGAAACTTGTGAATGAACAAGTAGCTTTGACATAGTCATTTGGGACTTTTAAAATAAATGCTTGAAAACATTAAAAATGAATACATAAGTTACTGAATTACTGCTATTTTCTTACTGTAGCTTTTGCTGACATTATTGAGATAGAAAAGTTAAAACTTCCGAGATTTTCATAAGTCTAAACATAATCAATGCAATAGGATTTTTCAAACTTTACAGTACTAATTATTTGTTTACTTTTACAAACTATAGAAAACAAACTACAAGAAGCAAAGTGAAACATGTAAATAAAACCCTAAAGTACCTGATGCTGTCGCAGGTCCTACACCTTTTAAATTGGTAAGGGCTGTGATAGCTGCGGATAATTCTTTAGGAGGTTTCCTAAATGCTTTTTTACTGATCGACAAAACAGCTGTTTCTGTATTGATACGCACTAAGTCGGTAAGCCTTGGACGGAATTTTCCTCTCTGGAAAAAAAGGAAAACATTTTAAAAATATGAACTATTTAATTGTACGTGTCAGATTTAAATCTTAACACCCTTTATAAACAAGGCAATCAATCAATGCATTAAAACTACTTTAAGAAAAGAAATACAACTTAATAAAATATACAAAAAGCTGAAACAATTTTGGAAAACAATATGTTGAAAGGAAAATATAATTTCATATGAAAAGTATTTGCATTTGAAAAAAATTAAAAAACGGGACAAACTTTCATAAAACCTCTGAACAAGGGACACCTATTTAACCACACTGCCGTTGGGCAGTTCCGGAATTACATGTTAAATGGACGTGATAAGACGTCGAAAACAGTCAGTCAGTTAAGGGACAAAAAGTCAGGTCCCTTATTGAGAGGTTCTATTGTATTTTTACACATAGAGTCCACAGCTTCATACTTTTTTGTCATAACTATTTAATTTGCTTCTGGATTAGCACTTCATTATTTTATTTTGAGTTGTGTTGATAAGACTTCCGCACTTGAAAAAAGAATTAATTTCTGTAGTTTGATGTAATAAGTATTTAGGTTCAAACGTTGTGAAACATTGAGCCTACAACATTCAAATACCTGTGAAATAGCTCTAATATAATTTTCAAAAAGTCGGAAAAGTAGTTTAAATACAGGTTGACAGACAAGTTTACTAAATATCATCACAGTAAAAAATAGGTATCAGAATGTCTTTTAGTGATTAATTGGTCAATTTGCGTATCAGTGCATTGCTAAATTTTGATTTTTTGTAGTAACAAATGCCCAAAGTTACGAGGGTGAATCAAATGAAAACCTTAAAAGTGCTGTAAAGTTCCGAGAAGTTGTAGGATTTATCCGGTAGATGGCAGGGATGTTCGTTGAAGTTCACACAATGACCACCAGGTGCGGTAGTGACCTTGCTACACACAACGAGCAGTGACTTCAGTTACAATATGGCCGCCCCATTATCAATATGCACCGCGTTAGAACAGCGATCAGTCATTCGTTTCTTGAGCAGTGAAGGTGTCAAACCAATGGAAATTCATCGCAGGATGACAGTACAGTATGGCGATTCATGTTTGTCCCTGCAGCAAGTGTACGAGTGGTGCAGAAAGTTTAAAAGTGGTATCGCTTCAATAGAGGACGCCCAACGACCTGGGCAGGCTCACCGCGTAGTGACAGACGCAAACATTGCGCGGGCAGAAGAACTCATTTTGGACAACAGGCGTATAACACTTAAGGAAATTGCCCAAATGCTGGAGATTAGTTACGGTTCAGCGCAAAATATTGTCCATAATGTGTTGCAGTTCAATAAAGTTTCTGCAAGATGGGTTCCGCGTCAATTGACTTCTGAATTGAAAGAACGTCGCGTCGATGCCTGTGAAGAACTTTTGCGTCGTTTCAACGCCGAAGGTGATTCATTTTTAGACAGAATTGTTACAGGGGATGAAACCTGGGTTCATTACCATCAACCAGAAACAAAAAGAGCAAGTAAGGAATGGCGCCATAGCTCATCGCCAAAACCAAAAAAATTCCGAACTCAGCGATCAGCAGGAAAACTCATGCTGACTCTCTTCTGGGATGTAAACGGAGTAATTTTGGAGCATTACATGGACAGGGGAATGACAGTAAACGCTACTTCTTATTCAAATCTCTTGAAAAATCAACTTAAGCCAGCAATCAGGAGTAAACGGCGAGGACTTCTCACTTCAGGTGTGTTGTTACAGCATGACAACGCCCGACCACATACAGCCCGTCTCTCGGTTCAAACTATCCAGGATATCAAATTTGAATGCCTCATTCACCCACCTTATTCTCCAGACCTCGCCCCTAGTGACTTTCATGTGTTCGGAAAGCTTAAAGATGCATTGGGAGGCAAGCATTTCCAAAGTGATGAAGAAGTGAAAACCGCGGTGCACGAGTGGCTACAGGCACAACCAAAAGAATTCTTTAAACGTGGTATTCATGCGCTTCCAAAGCGGTGGAACACTTGCATAACACGTCAAGGAGACTATGTCGAAAAATGATAAATGTAAGTTTTACTTAGTTGTCAAAATAAATAATTTATAACACTTTTAAGGTTTTCATTTGATTCACCCTCGTATTTTGTTGATGTGTTGACATCAACATAATTATCAACACATTTAAATAAAAAATGAAATAAGTTTTATTTCCAATAAAACATATGTGAAAAAATAACACCTTTTTTACAAATAAAAAAAGTTCTCTCTAACATAAATAAAATAAAAAATATACAAACCATAAGTTTCCATTTCACAATTTGAATCAACTCTTCATGCACTATGTGAGGAGGCTTTCTGGATTGTATAATCTTTGGTAATTGTTCTTGGTACCTGAGAAAGAAAACCATTATAATAACGATATCAATTCAAATTTGTTATTTTAAAGTAGAATTATGCTTTATGAAAAATTAGCAATACTTCTTTAAAAAAAAGCATGGAAAATAAAATAATAAACATTAATAATTCTCAAAAAAAAAACTAAACAGAACTTAAGATAAAAAGAACAAATCTTGAAAAGAAACAAAATCAAAACTGTATTTAAAATTCCCTTCAATCCCCTTTTTAATTTTTTTTTTCTAGAGAAAGGGGAGCTAGCTAAAATCAATACTTCGTGCAGTTGCAGAAAATCAATATCATAATGAGCAAGCATCACTTTGTGGAACATTCAGAAAAATGCAAGCTCTCTAGCAGGGAGGGGGAAATTAAATAGAGTTTCGAAGCTTGCAATTCTTCCCCACTCCTTTTTAAAGTTCCTTTAAATAAATTATGTTCTTGAATAGGAATAAATAGAACTTCACATTTCTTTTACATATGGGCAGCTAGCAAGAGAAATTAAACTTATTTCCATAAAAAGTTGGGAGAAAAACATTAAAATGGGTTAATAAAAGTCTCGTACCTTTTTTTTTTTTTTGATGAGAAGTTTAAGATTATTATTTTAAAAGCTTATTATTAGATTTTCAACATGCCATTTTTATTAACACTAAATTTATAGTCTACTGTTGAAACAATTCATTGAAAATATAAATATAGGTTAACACTGGCATAGTAAAAAGTTAAATCCATCAATAGTTAACATTTAAGTAAAAAAAAATATAGTAACCTTAATAGTATTTTTTAAATTTTCAGACATTTTTTCTAGTGGTGTACCGAGCACTCAATCCTCTGCCTAATTGGCCCATTTATCGAGTACTCTGCCAATGCTGAGTAGTTGTAAAAATGGAATATGTTTCATAACAGGATTTTCGAGAAACCGAGCTTTATTCAAAACATACGAAGTTCTATGTATGAGTCAACTTGAAAAAAGTTGATTCATATATCACTCAACTTGTTCAGTTTCAACGAGTTGACAAAAAATTCAACTTATAAATTCGATACATGGTAAAAGTTTGCTATTACCTATGCCCTTTCTATGTTGCAAATTCATGAACGTACATTTGTTATCTTTTCCATATCACACATTAGTGTGTTAAATTCACCTTTGGCCAGGAACAGTTTAATGTGATCTCTAAGATGAATAATTCAGTCTGATAAGAAACCTTTAAGTTATATTTGAACTTATTTAATTCTGAATCATTTGAAAACTTAATTTACGAATTTTTTAAACCATCGATTTGCAGATTCTAGTTCTTGTTCTTGGTATGGTGATAACAATAAATAAGAGTAAAATTAAGTCATTTTTGTAATCATAAGAAAAATGTTGCAACTATTTTGGGTCAAGTAATACTTAGGGGAGAAAAATGCTATGAAAATATTTTGATAATCAAAGTTACTGTATTTTTAACTGCGGTGCATAGGGAGGATTTAGGACTGAGCTCTAGGGGGGGGGGGGATTTTTTCTTCTTGTGTAAACAATAGTTCTAATCATTTACAGACCTGTTAATTTTTGTTTTATTTTCCGTAATGTTTATGAAAATAGGACAGCTTCTACGATTTTATACAGATAATCAGCTTTTTATATATTCGATTCTATTAAACAGTTATAGGATTCATCAAAACGCTAGCAGCTTATAATTTGAGTGGCCTGCAATTCTTCATTTAAAGTTTTTTTAACAGAGTTTAAGACTTTGCAACAGCATATCTTTAACCTCTAAAAATCAAAAATGAGAAGGCTAAAGCACTTTAAAAAGGAAGATTAAAAATCCAAAATGAAAAGTTTTGCCCAGAATCTCTGTCAATGTGCTGAAAACCATTTCCTTATATATTTAGTTCTTTATTTTGAAAAAGAAACTTTGAAAAATTTCTGCATTAATTATAGTGCCAATTAGAAGTAATCATAAACATTTTGAATAAATTCTGAATTTTGAAGCAGAATTTCAGCTGCATATTTAAGGAAAGTATTACATGCTTTTTTTTTTCTTTTTTTGTGCCATTACTGGTAAGAACGAGGAGCACAGGTGCTAATCGGCCAATTGCAGTTGAGGACGAAAGGGGCACTTCCCTGATAAATACTACAAACACTTCGGAACGTGTATCAGTCGTTGACAGGAATCTTCCCTGGAAGCTTAGTTAACACCACTGAAGATGGCCGCCGCAGATGCGGCCGAAATGTTTGGAATGATTCCACTCAGACCACAGCACAACAGCCCAGAATCTTCTCATAATATTGACACTGGCCGTGAAAGCCTTAACTCTTACAAGAGTTAAAATATTTACAATTTTATTTGACATAAAATTAGGATTCATTCCCAAACAAAAATTTCAAATAGATAAATCATAAAGAACAGTCCTATCATGTCTTGAGATACAGTGTGGTTTTCAATTTTCCTTCATTGATATTTTTTTTGCAACTTAATGCTGTTTAATTTTATTTTTCAACAGCCGACAGATCATAAAAAGGGCTTGATACTGAGGTTTTAATTCAGACTTTCACAGCTAACTTTATGTTAGTCGTGTCTTTTAAATTTTAATGTTATTTGAAAGTTATTGAAGTTTGTGTGGATTTTGAGAGACATATGGGGGGCTGGGTGACGTTAAAAATGTTCGTGGTCATAAAATCCTCCAAGTGAAATGATACCTCTGGGGGATGCTGGCCAAGGGTTTGCTCAGCCCTTGTGCCTGGTTCAAAAATGAACAGAGCGCTCTTCAGGGGCCCATCCCAGTTAAATCACGAGTTGTGGTATGTACGGGGGGAACCTTGGAGTGTGAAGAAGTGAAAGTCAAAACCAACTGGAACGAAATGCGTACTGGAGAACAGGGACTCTGCATCCATTCTTAGCAACCCCTCCTGCGCCGAATGAAATGAAATCGGGTGTGATTTTACGATGAGCATGGATTAAATAAGGTTGTGTTTTTTTTAAACAAACTGCGGCTGTTTTAAATGCGTAATTGCAACTTAGGCTTAAAAATGCTTTTCAAGTTTATCCAAGGCTTCACTAGATAGCGTCTTATAGCGTATAAAATGCTATCTAGTGAAGCCTTGGTTTATCTAAATAAGTATTCGCATTTTAGAAAAAAACACGAGTTTACAAACCTCTTTTTTTTTTTTAACCGAGCGGGCTCGGTCCCCAGGTACTAACTTTTATACGGGTACTTTCAAGCAATGTTCTTCTTTTCCAAAAGGGATTTTCAGCAGGGTTGGCAAAAACTCGGGGTTTTTCTACAAAAACCCAATCCACACGGGTTTTTGTATGTTTAAATTCTATTTCTTATGCAGGGATTGTTATATAATGTATGTGCATTCATTCATGTAAAAATATATTAAGTCGAAGTTCTGAATTGCATTTAATCAATGTCAATGGATTAATAATTAACCATATCAATTAATAATATCATCAACCAAATTGTAATATTTAATGTGTATATTTAAGAAGCTTTGGAGAATGGTTTCAGCTATAAACTTTTATCACTTGTCTTTTTCAAAATAGAAGAACTGTTGCAAATGGGCTTTCCTACAAATACAGGAATATTTAGGGTGTGAAAATTTTCAAAAACTTAAATTTATACCATTAAAAAATTAAAACCATTTGCACTTGTTTATTAATAGAAATAATCATCTTTTCTCATTAAGTAACCTGCTTTTTTTTTTGAAATAATCTTCAGAAGAAACTAGATCAACATTAGAACTTTGCAAGAATTATAAATTTATTAATAAATGCTTGTCATATTTTAGTAGTAATAAATTGCATGGGGACGCATTTTCTTTGTTTTTTTTTTTTTTAAATCAAAGAAAGGGTTTAGTGCTTCAAGTCAATGGTATGGTACCTCTAGAAAATAGCACTAGAAAATCATCATATACTAAATGCAATAGGGTTAAAAGAAACGAAGAGTAAAACTATTTTTCTTCTCCATTTCGAGAACTACAAATTCGCGAGCGTAAAAACGGACAAATTATACCACATTTAGTAAAACATTTGTGATTCTTGATTTTATTCATTCACTTTATTTGTCCTTCAAAAACAAAAGTGAATGTGATTTTGATTGGTAAACTGTTATGATTTATTATGATTCTTTTCAATGCGTTAATCTATGTAAATTATTATATTTTTCATTCATTATTTTTATTTTATCATAATTTGACTTATGTGTTGAATCAAAATTATCTTCAAACATTAATTAAGCATTTTTTTTCCATTTACAAGAAGTTTATCAATGGTTCATTTCCAATTCATTTTAAAATTTGAAATTTGCTATCAATAAATAAATAAATAATAATAATAAGTATTTTGCAACAAAAAGCAGTATCATAGCTAGAAAAATTTTCTGGACGATGACTTGAAAATTGAAGAAATAATAATTATTTTATAAAATGAATATTAAGAAAAATTATCTCAAATAAACCTGATTTCTTACTTATTTTTTATGTATAATTTAGATGAGATATTATTATTGACTATATTTGTTGATAACTTAGAAATTAACAAAAACCCACCTTTTGACAAAAACCGAGTGGGTTTTTGTTGGTGGACCCGCCCAGAAAACTCCGAGCGGTTTTTTCTGGGCTGGGTCCACCTTTGCCAACCCTGATTTTCAGAGCTTTTTTTTTAAAAATTATGATGGAATTTTTAAAATTGGACAAGACATCATCACAACCTTATTTAAACGATGCACCATAAAATCACACCACAATAACTTTAATTTTCATTTCATTTGGTGCCAAAGGCACGGGAGGGGTTGATGAGAATGAATGCAGTTTTTATTTTCCAGTAGGTACGCATTTGGAATAATTTTAATTTGATCGATCTCTTTAACATTTTAAAAACAATAACAATTCTAACGTTGCTAAAACTCATTTGCCAAATACCATAAAAATTTAAATTCATGCTGATGTGATTAAATAAGAAATCTATTGTTATAATAAAACGTGGTTGCTATCAAATCGTAACAATAATAGCAATCATAAAGAAAATGGTGAAAAGAAAGCTTCTCAAACTTTTAATGAAGGCACAAAAAACGGGGTTTTTGTGAAAACTCGCGTTTTTACAGAAAAAATGCCGAATTAGATGCACTCGAAAACCAAAACTTTATCTAAATACAAAATTTATCAAAATTATTAGAGCCGTTTTCAAAATCCGAAATATATATATATACACACAAAAATTGCTTGTTTAAAGATACAAGATATACTAATGAAATTGCAAGCCAACTACAAAATGAAGCAGAAACCTCAGCTGAAGTGAAATAAGAGAAATTGACTGTTACCTTTGTTAGAACCCTTTTTTGAATGAACAAAACTATCTCTTAAGTGGTGACTGGTGAGAATTAAATTTCCTAACGTATCCCAATTGGCCAGAAAGTAACTTTTCAGAACCAAGGTTTCACATCAGTGTTAGAAATAAGTGGTTATTAGTCGCATTTTGAGACTGAAAATTTTGATTTGACGCCTAAATTTAAAACCCTAGGAGCCAAATTTGATGCCTAAAATTTTGGTCAACCTGAATTTTATCTTTTCTGAATTGAGAACCATAATTGATTGGAAGAATATGTTACTTCATATATTTATTTTTAAAATACAATCAATTTTGTCTTTAATAAACTATTTTCTTTGGTAGATTTTACAGATCTTTATATGCTAACAATAATGTGTTTCATTAATATTTTTTTGATATTGGGATACATATACACTTCATTGCTTAAAAATGGCTCCAAAGTTGTTCTTTTTGAAGCTTAGAAATTTATAATAGGAGTCATCATGGCACCTAGATTTGAATTCCTATTTCTAACACTGTTTCACATGTATCAAATGTAGTGAAGACTTATTTTCAAAATTGGTAACATTTTACGGAAAAAAAAAGGAAAAAGAGACCTATCTCGTAAAAATAAATGCTGAACGTTTTTTTTCTTTTCTGCATAAGAATCAGTGTTTGTACAGAAAAAATATTATTATATGATTATTTTAGGATCAGCTAGTTTTTGAGTCTGAGGTTTTATCCTGTTTTTACCGTAATTCCCCCCCCCCTTTTTTTGACAAATTTTGACAAGTGTGTCGAAAACCTAAATTTCTGTCCAAAACTTGTCTAAAATTAGTATTAACAACAAAATTGCTTCAGCAAGTGAGTCTAATTAGTTTTATAAATTTTAATTCCATATATAAAAAGAACCTTTTTGACTTTCAAAATAGAGTCAAATATTTAAAACTTCAATGCATTATTTTGATTCAAAATTAAACAAGCTGCCTGAATGCAGTGGAATAATAATTTTAAAAGAAAATGTTCATTCCTTTATTTTTTAAAAGCTAAAAGCATGGGGGCACATATTTGTTTGGTTTAATTTGCATACTTAAAGACTTAAATAAAATTGGCATCTTTACATTTTTCCCTATTGTTGTGTCTTGAACCTGGCAACGAGCTATTTTACCAAGCTGTGTGAATTCCGCGGTTGCCATGGTTACGTTCTTGCAGTTGTTTTAATTGTCTATTCTAAAAGAACAGAATTGCAATGTTATGTCGTTCATGTAATTGTGCAAAATAAATATTTGTCGTGTTAGAATCTGATATAACTTATTACTAATATACACGACAAGAAGTTGGCGACGATAGGATGGGATCTTCAAACATTAATTTTGAATCTTTTGATGTTGTGATGGAAGATTGGCCAAGTTACGTGGAACGACTTGAATCTTACTTCTTAGTGAATGAGATAGAAGAGACTAAGAAGGTACCAGCCATTTTGAGCTACATGGGAGCCGCTACTTATAAGTTACTGAAGAATTTCGCTACGCCCAAAGTTCCTTCTGATCTGGAATATGATGACATTGTAAAATTATTAACTGAACATTTGAATCCAAAACCATTGGAGATGACTGAACGTTTCAGATTTTACAAACGTAATCAGTTACAAGGTGAGAATATTTCTATGTATTGTGCTGAATTACAAAAACTGTCGATAAACTGTAATTTTGGCGACAATTTAAATACCATGCTAAGAGATAAACTAGTCATGGGTATACGAAACGAAAATATTCAGAAAAATCTGTTGGCGCAAGATAACTTAACTTACGCCAAGGCAAAGAAAATTGCTTTTGCAATGGAATCGGCTCAACGTGATATGTATGAAATTCAGAATAAAGCTGAAAATGTCAATAAACTGTATATTTCCGAAGATAAAGTTTCAAAGACTGTTCCGAATAAATTTAAAAAACCGGAATTTCAAAGGAAAGCAGGAAAATTATCTCGCAAATGTTATAGATGTGACAGCGCATCACATTTAGCTCATGAATGTAAACACAAAGATACAGAATGCCGAAATTGTCAAAAGAAAGGACATTTGGCGAAAGTTTGCCGTTCAAAGAAAAATCGAACTGAACCTGTGAAACAAATTGAGTCTTGTTCTGACAGTATCCCTGTTCTTAATGTTAAATCTAAAACTTGCGCAAGAGATAAGATTTTATTGAGAATTTTTATAGAGAATCAAAAGTGCGACCTTGAGTTAGATACTGGGGCTGCAGTCACGTGTATGAACGTAACTGATTTCAAGAATTTGTGTTCATCGATAGCTATTAAACCGACAAATTTGATACTTCGTAATTTTGACAACTCTGTTATCATACCCGCTGGAGAAGCTCGAGTCAGAGTTCGGTATAAGAATCAAAGTAGCACCGAAAAGATTTATTTAGTAAATGAAAGAGTGAGTGCAGTATTTGGCAGAGAATGGTTAAGGAGTTTCTCTCTTGACTGGAAAGAAATCAAGACTGTTCGTGCTAATAAATCTGACTTACGCAGCAATAATTTACAGGAGTTATTACAGAAACATGAGCAAATTTTTACTCCAGGAATAGGGAAATTAGAAAACTTTAGCTGTCGTCTACAGATGAAACCTGGTTTCAAGCCAGTATTTTTTAAGCCTCGACCAGTACCATTTGCTCTAAAAGAACGGATAGAAGCTGAACTTGCGAGACTAGTGTCTGAAGATATTATCGAACCTGTTAAATATAGTGATTGGGCAACTCCAATTGTACCTGTTGTGAAGCAAAACGGCAAGTTGCGAATCTGTGGAGATTATAAAGTGACAATAAATCCTGGACTAAATATTGAGCAGTATCCATTACCTAGAATCGAAGATATTTTCGCTACTTTAGCCGGTGGAGAGACTTTTACTAAAATAGATTTAACCGAAGCATATCTACAGATGATGGTTGATGAAAAGGATCGCCACTTACTTACTATAAATACACATAAAGGACTATTTAGGTACAAACGAATGAACTATGGAATCGCTTTAGCACCTGCTGTTTGGCAACATAGTATTGAACAAGTGTTATCCGGAATACCAGGAGTACATGTATTTTTAGATGATATCACGGTAACGGGCTGTAACGATCAAGAACATCTAACAAGGTTAGAGCAAGTATTACAGAGACTTTCTGAACATGGCCTTAAGGTGAACAAGAGCAAGAGTGAATTTTTCAAAGATTCCGTAAACTTTTGTGGTCATAAAATTGACAAATTCGGACTGCACAAAACTCAAGAAAAAATTGAAGCTATTTTGAAAGCGCCAGTTCCGAAGAATGCATCTGATTTAAAGAGTTCCTAGGACTTGTGAATTATTATGGAAAATTCATACCTAATTTATCCACTTGCGTTGCTCCACTAAATAATTTACTTAAGAAAGGAACGAAATTTCGTTGGACCACAGAATGCGAGAACACCTTTAGGATTTTAAAACAAGAGATATCATCCGGAAGAGTTTTATGTCATTACAATCCAAAGTTACCCATTGTACTGCAAACAGACGCGTCACCAGTAGGGATTGGAGCTGTATTGAGCCATATTTTAGAAGATGGTTCGGAGAAGCCAATCATGTTTGCTTCAAGATCTCTGACAGCAACTGAGCGCAATTATTCTCAAATTGACAAGGAGGCTCTTAGTATTGTTTGGGCAGTGAAGAGATTTTATCAGTACCTTTTCGGACGTCATTTCCACTTGGTAACTGATCATAAGCCACTTGTATCAATTTTTGCTCCAAACAAAAGTCTACCATGTCTTTCTGCTACAAGGATGGTTCACTATGCACTGTTTTTACAAGCTTTCAGTTATACCATCAGATACCGAAACACTAAGGATCACGGAAACGCGGATGCTTTGTCAAGATTGCCATTGAAAACCGAGAATGTACCACATGTTACAGACGCAGATGTAGCTAATATTTCACAAGTTGAAGTGCTTCCAATTACAGCTAGTGAAATTGCTAAAGCGACCAAATCTGATAGTAAACTGTTTCCACTTTATGAAAGTTTACGCACTGGAGCTGAATTGCCATTACCCTGGAAAGGCAAAGAAGCTGAATTTTCTTTGCAACAAGGATGTATTATGTATGGTCATCGAGTTTGCATTCCTGAAAAGTACCATAAAGTTGTCTTGGAAGAGCTTCATGTAGGACATCCAGGAATTGTTAAAATGAAAGCCCTCGCAAGAAGCTATTGTTATTGGCAGGGTATAGATTCAAGCATAACTAATTTTGTCCAAAATTGTGCTGCCTGTGTGTCTACTAGAAATGAACCAACAAGAAATAGGCGACATCCGTGGGAATGGCCGAATGGTCCGTGGCAAAGGATCCATATTGATTTCGCTGGTCCGTTTATGGGGAAAATGTTTTTAGTAGTTGTAGATGCATATTCTAAATGGGTGGAGGTCATGCTAATGAAGAATATTACATCGAGCTTAACAATTGAGTACTTAAGAGTTCTATTTGCCCATTATGGACTTCCATTGACTGTGGTGAGTGATAATGGTAGAAGTTTCATTAGCTATGAATTTCGTCAATTCCTGAAAATGAATGGAATTAAGCACATACCTTCTGCACCTTATCATCCTGCTACAAATGGGCAAGCAGAAAAATTAGTTCAAGCTTTTAAAGTATCCTTGAAATCTAGTCAAGGAGATTCTGGGGATATTAATGTGAAACTTCAAAGATTTTTAATGCAGTATCGTATAACCCCACACTCGTTAACAGGTGAAACTCCAAGTTTCTTATTTTTGAAGCGATGCATTCGTACTAGGCTCGATATTTTAAAACCGAATTTAAGGGAACACGTAATGCAAAAACAAAGCTCTCACTGTTTGACAGAAGAAGTGACTCGTGAGTTTGTCGAAGGGGAAAAGGTAGCTGTTAGGAATTATGCAGGACCACCTAAATGGAAGATAGGTACTGTAATAAACCGTGATGGATCTTTGAGCTATAGCGTACAAGTTGGAAATGAAATCTGGAAACGACATGTCGACCAGTTAAGGAAGTGTGGACAATCCTTGGAAGCAACTGGACCAACACCTAATTATTCTGTTCCTAAAATTCAGGATCGTATGGAAGAACCAGAGCCTTTATCTGATTCAAGTGAGGTAGAAAAGTCCGATCATTCAGTTCCTGCGCCAGAACCTTCACCAATTCCTTTACCTGTTCCTACACCGGAGCCGAGCCCAGAAGTTCCTACTACTGTACCATTGCGACGCTCAACCAGAATTCGGAAAGCACCTAAAAGACTTGAGTTGTAACGTTACATTTAGTCGCAGAGGGACTGTTGTGTCTTGAACCTGGCAACGAGCTATTTTACCAAGCTGTGTGAATTCCGCGGTTGCCATGGTTACGTTCTTGCAGTTGTTTTAATTGTCTATTCTAAAAGAACAGAATTGCAATGTTATGTCGTTCATGTAATTGTGCAAAATAAATATTTGTCGTGTTAGAATCTGATATAACTTATTACTAATATACACGACACCTATTATATTTAGTCGCACTCTAAAGCTTTTTCTTTCGAAGCGTGCAGCAATTAGCAGCGTAAATGAAGTTAATTTCTACAGCATGAGCACCAAGTAAATGTCTAAGTTCGATATGAATCGATTCAAAATGGGAGAAGACCCTCTTGATGCTGAGCAGAATAAGCCACATTAGTTTTCGAAAATCTTTACACCATAATCTTATTGTTAGTGAGACATCCTGAACCAAAATATAACCTCCAGGCAAAAATTAACTCATTTATGAATAGAGAATAGGCACATTACTTCACAGAAAAATTTTACTAAAATAAATTTAAAAAATGGTATCACCAAAATATTTAAATAATTCATAATCAATCATTGAGTACTAAACAGCCCAGTTTTACTTTTGCTCAAAAAATGAAAAAAAGATATTACATAACTCCTGACATAGAAGGATTTTACTTGCAACTACAGTGGAACCCGAATTTACGTTACCCGTTTCGTAAGTTACCCCGCTTTCGACGTTATTTTCTGTTGGTCCCAGGAAAAAGCCACATTGATAATGTTAAAAGATTCCGGATTTACGTTTTTTATTTTGAAAAAATCCGTTTAGTACGTTTTTCATTGAACAGATCAAAAATCTTTTTCTATCTACAAGACTTAATACAAACTTTTTTTTTTCCAAGATAAATTAGTTTCTAACTTTTTAAAACCGCTATTAGCATTATTTTTATTCTGTCTTACATTCATAAGTAAGAGGTGCTCCCTCCGATCGTCCAATCTGCTCTTCCTTCACAACAACTGAGTACCAAAGCTGCTGATACGCTTCTTAGAATTTTCTCAGAAGTCAATGTTGCATTAGGGTGATTCAGAAATGTATGGAAAAAAAATTAACTTTGTATTTTTGTGCGTCTTACCCTCTTATTTTTTGTGCCACTATATACACTGATTATTTTGTGCAAAAATTTTTGACAAAAATATATTAATATTTTAGAGGTCCGCGCAAAACGCCTTGAAAATTTTCGTGATATTGATAAAAAACGTGAACATAAAATGATATCTATGGAAAAAAGTAGCCTTTTGTATTTTTTTGTTTCGTCTTACCGTCCTTATTTTAGGAAATTTTATATACACTGAAATTATTTTCTCCAAAAATTTTTAGTAAAACTATGTTTTTATCGTTAGGCCCAAGTAGCACACTTCGTTTTTTTTAAAGGTTTGTAAAAATGGTTTATTAAACGTTGTGTGACAACGGATTTAAAAAAACGTTTTAAAACGTTTTTTTTGTGCTACCTGGGGGGAGTAACTTTCAATTTTTGTGATAGTGGCCACAAATGCGAAACGTATATATAATAATAATAAAGTTTTACTTTTATTGCTGTTTTTTTTTCTCTGAAGAAAAAAAAAACGTGCAATCACAAAAATGAAACTATATATCTGAAAAAAAGTAATGAAAATGCAGAAAAAAGTATGAAAAACTAATCAAAATACGGAAAAAAAATACAAAAAAAACAAATTTTAAAATACATTAAAATATATCGTAGTTTTCGCTCATTAATTTCTTGCAATACTTTTTTAAGGTTTACATTTATGCAACTTTTGAAATCTATTCTGTGTGTTTCCTGTACCACTTGAAGAAGGACTGTCTTTGTTTTTTTTCGTCGTTAGTGATAGTTCTTAACAAAATGCTTCAATAAGGGCCACGCCACGCTCTGTATTGTCCATTTTACAGTCCTCAGTTTTCTTTGGTAGTACAAAAGCCTTGTTGATACAGGGGGTCCTGTCCAGGATTTTTTTCACAGGGTCTGTTTTTTTTTGTGAAAAAAACTAAATAATTTTGTGAAAAATCAAATAATTTTGTGAAAATCAAACAATTTTGAAAAAAAAAAAAAAAAAAAACAATTGCAAAAAAAAAAATTTTTTTAATTAAAAAAAATAAAAACCAATTTCATTTATTTTCCTCGAAAAAAAGCACATTAAATATCAAAAATGCGAAAAGTCCGATTCCTGTAGTGGATGCAAAGAGATTGCAGTTTTCAAAGTGATCATTCAAGTGACATCAAAAGCATAAAAATGGAACATAAAATAATTTTTTTTGGTGAATTTTCTTCACAATTGCATTTCAAAGGTCTATAGTAAACGTATTATTAATGTCTGTTTCCACAATTAATGCAAAACTAAAATGGAGCGATCGTTTAACATTTAGACTAATAAAAGAACAGTTAATTTTGCTTTAAAAATTTTAAAATACTGATCTGAGCAAAAAATAACGCGAATTTTCATTTATTTGCCTCCTAATAAAGAGTAATTAGCTTGAAAAGTAAGTAAAATTCGATTTTCATATCGGATGCAGAGATCGCTTTTTTCAAAATGAAAGCATCATAAATATAAAAACGATGTTTAATAATTTATTAAAGTCAAAAATTTTAGAGCTGCATTTCATCAGGTTTATATGATGAATGTCATTAATAATCACCGACATATTCGCCAAAAATTCGGAGGAAAAAATACGGTAGGGAAACAATATTAGAAGACGCAAAAATACAATAATTCCTGAATATAACTAAAACACCACCCTTGTAAGCATTAAAAAATTAAAAAATAAATAAATAAATGAAATTAAAAAAAAAAACAGATAATTTTCTGCCAAAATAAGGTCAAAACATTGCACCAAAGACATCAGATGGAGATAATTTTAATTTTAAATAGTAGCTGATCACTCTACCCAGAAGCAATCCCATTTTTTCTCCAACCCTAGCTATCTGTTTGCAGTTCTAAGTTCATTCTGCTGATAATTGCTATTATTATTATTTTCTTTATGTTTAAGTTCATAGCAGGGAGAAAAATCCTTACTCTGCACTTGCAGAGAAATCTATAACAGCAACATCACAGCAAGCCATTTTGATTTGCATATGATAAAACAAACAAGCAGAACCATTAAAGCAAAACTACCTTTTTTAAGTTGTTAATTTCTTTAAAAGAAACCAACAAAAAGTGCTACATTTTACACTAAAGATTTTTTGCTTGCTGGAGCATCGAAGTGCGGACTTTTTTTTTTCGCAAAGTTGGCGGATAAACGATTCCCTTCTTTAACTTGAGAAAAGGCCAAAAAGTTATGGGCTTTTACACAGAAATATGCTATGCATTATTTTGATTTCAGATTTGCTTTTTGAATGAATCATGTGTGAAATGTAGGTTTGTTTGATTAGCATTTTGTGAAGGGTCCGTTTTGCTTGATCGTATTTTTGTGAAGGGTCCGTTTTGCTCGATAGTATTTTTGTGAAAGGTCCGTTTTGCTTGATCGTATTTTTGTGAAGGATCCGTTAACGGACCCGAATTTCCTCTGGCCAGACCCCTGTGATAGCTATCTGGAAGATTCCAATGCTCAGGATCAAACAGCTGATAATTTTGAGTTTTTTCTTTACATGAATAAGGACGCTGAAAATGGTCCAAATCATTTCTCAGTGCTTGCACAAAAAGTACTACTAGGAACCCAGCTCTTAGATATTCTTTCACATTAACGATAAGAATGTGAAATAAATCACATTCATATGTTACGAATACCTTTTCTTTGTCCGGCTACAAGTTTGAACTGGTTGTGAAATAAACTTGAAGCCATAAAGAATCTTTGACACAGATATAACACGATGAACCACTCCTGGGACACGAAAACATACACCAAGAGAAGGTGCTCCGCTCAAGAAAATCACACTAAGCTCTAGTATCTTCCTTGCACACGTCTTTTGCATGGGTCATCAGAAGTTGACTTTGTGCAACTTCCATTACTAGTTGCATGTTGCTCTGAATTGGCTACCAACTCCTCAACCTCATCGTTTCTCACTTCAGGTTTAAAATTAGAATGTTTTATCCTTGACTATGATAGCTGAAACCGCTTAAAAAGCAGTATTGTAGATAAAATGGCAGTGGATGGTTCCACGCAATTGCGTGAATACCGTAATCAAATACCCCAATTCTGCCTATTTTAGGTTTATCGGTTAAAATACCGAAAGACCAAGACTAGAATAGACTTTGGTTGTAATACCACAGAAAACACAATGTCTAAAATATAATGGCGGAAAGCACAATCTAAAAGTTGCTTCCCTAGTTCTTTTTCCCAAGTTCAAACTTGCTCCAACTTTAGTACCGGCACTGCATGTCGTATCCAAACACATACCACGTACGAGCTCAGTAAGTTCCCATTTATCTAACTGGTTATCGTATAGCAGCATTTTCCGTAGCAATTCCAATGCCTGACTAACTGACTAGAACCCAGAAGTAAATTATCAATGCTTGTGGTCCTGATACTAATACTAGTATGAAACCCGCCGATCCTCTTTCATTTTCCCAATATATTTTGCATAAGTGTTTCATTCCAGTGAACTATCAAAGGAAGTCATAGATTTAAACGACTTTTGTAAGTAAACGGCCAATTCAGAGCGAATAGTTTGCATTTACCGTTTTATGGACGTTGTCAAATCCTCCCCTTTTTGACCCATACTTTGTACTGTAGCAGCTACTATCAAAGTGGCTTTCTGTCACTTATACTGGGCCTTGTCTAGAGTGGATGCTAGGTGTTTTAGCCGAATAAACTCATACATCTCACACAACCGAAAAGAAAACAGAAACCACAGCCTGAGCTTGCAGCTGCATTTTCTACTCAAACTGAGGTAAGAGATGATGCAGCTTTAGAGCGGGGGAAGGGGGGGGGTCGTTACAACTCACTTTGAGCTATTATTTTATTGACTAATTACTTAGTAGAGTAAACTAACATTTTCAATTATTCCATTTTATATGAAGAACAATATTATTTCGGGTGATGAAGTTATGTACTCCAACTCTCGAAAATGCTAATTTTCAATCGAATTCGATCGCGTTGCGCGACCTCTAAATATTATTAAATTGAGCTAAAATTTTACATACATCACATTCATGAATAGTGTAACAAAACTGCGGGGTAAGACCAAAGAAATTCAAAAAAAATTTTTTTGAATCATCCTAATGTTGCATATATCGTCCTTATCACATCAAATTCTCTCAATATCAGATTGAATACCCGCTTTCCATGAGAGCAATGAAACGATGAAGAGGAAAAACAGATTTAGATAAAACTTAACTGTTTGAGAACTCAAATTATTTCTTTAAAATTTTCTGCAAAAAACTGCTGCACTTCTCTCAAATCTTATGTCACTGTCAACAGAAAAACTAAAATTATATACTAGTACAATAAGTTTGCAACTAGTACGTTTGTTCTTTATATTGCTGTATATTTACTCTTTTTTTCATTATTATTAATTAGGAGCTCCTAAAAATTGGCCACCAATATTTGTCCATCGCCAAAAAAAAAAAAGAGACAGAAAATTGTTTTAAAATATCAAAATTGTTTGCAAATTTCAAAAGTTTTCTACGAACAGTGTTCGCCTGTTCCTCCGTACTATCTGGGTCCGAGGAAGAAATAATGGCATGTGTCCTCACAGCTGATCAAGCTATTCAAAGTATAAAAACATACTTATTGATTGTAAATGCCAACCATGCAAATTTGCAAAGCTTGTAAGCAGGGAACAGAACATATCTAAAAACAAAGAAACAAGTGTAGATAACACATTTTCCCCACAAGTCCCTTCGATAAGATAATGGTCCATATTTTAACAATATGTGTTTCTTTTCTGAAGTTTGCTGGTCCACTACTAACAAATGCACACAAAGTAATACTAGCAAAGGAACTATCTTTATTGAACAAACGATGCAACGTACTTTCAGATACTTGAACATACTTTTAAGCGTGCAACATTCGTGCAGTTGCAATGACAGACTCATTTCAATTTGCCATGCAGGCAGTTTTATACAGTTCCCAGATGGCGCTTTAACAGATATATATCATTAATATATATCATTTTAAAATTCAAACCTGTTCGCTCAATGCGAATTAAATTCTTCATTTCTTATCTCAAATTTAAAATACATTAGATGCTGCGTACTTATTTATTATTTTTAAATGTCATGGTTAAACTTTGAACATACATTCCAACTGGCGATGAAACACAGTCAATTATAAAGATCGGTAACGTACTTATTTCTTTTAACATTTTCATATTTTGGAACATACATTTTACCGTATTTTAGCTTTTTTGCCTAAGATCTATTGAACTCAGCTTAAACTATGTATTGATCTTTAACCTTTATTTTTTCATGCTGAACAGAGAAGAACACAAATTAGTTGCAATAATAATATTTATCATTAAAATTGTTGTAGAAATTGTTTTCACAATGCGGAAATGTGCCTGGGGCATGCTGATCTACTTCGTTAAGTTCCGTTGAAAAATTAGTTAATAAAAGGGCATATGCCTCTACTATCCGCGAAAATTCTTCCCTGACGGCCGTTGTGTCATGAATCTTATGCATAATGCTTATAGTGCATTATGAAGGAACAGTAGAAATTTCTCTTGAACGTACAACATGTGATACTACCAATGAAGTGGTTAAGTTTTGTACCTTAGTAAAAACTATTGTACTCAGTTAAAACAAAATATAGAGATGAATCTTTTATCTTTAGTGTGGGAAGAACGTTAGCTTTTACATTTTATGTACAGCTTGATGATTTTTCTGCCAACAATAGTAAACAAATCTACAACTTTTAAAGCAGTAAATAACCGCCTGAAGAATACAAAATCTGTTGATGCATGAAGTAATTTTTTTAGGCATTAAACTGAAAAACCAAGGTACTATTTTTAAAAAATTGAAGATGTTTCGAGGTTAAAAAACAATCCATTAAACAGAAATAATGTACACAAGCATTTTCAAAATGCCAAAATTGAAGTCTTTATTTTATTTTTATTCGTTCTAGTCAATTTGGCGGTGTTTCGATACAATAATAAACTTTAGGTATCATTTAGAGAGGTCAGTTGATTCTTTTCCCAGAATTTGAAAAATAATGTTTTCAGCATGGCTTTTGTTATTTTCTGACAGACTTAGATAAAATGCAAAACTGTCTGTGAACTTAAATTATTAACTTAAAAATGTGCTGCAAGAAAAAGGGGGGGGGGGGGCTTCTGAATCCTAAAGTGCTACCAACAACAAAAATATCAAGTTGTATGAAGTGCAGGTTCTACCATGAGATTGGTTGTCAATCTGTCATGATTAATGAATGTGTCAGTTTCGTATGTAACAAGCTACTGCCCCACAATGAACAAAATCAAGACATATTTCAGATAGAAAACTTCCTAAATTTATAACTTTTTTAACAAAATGCAAAAAGTTTTCTGCGAACGGCGTTCGCGAGTTCGTCTATATTATCTGGGTTTGTTTTCTGATAAAATTTGCACTGAGAATGCACCATTTTACCTCACCCATCAGGAAAATTTGAAAAAGCATGCCAAAGTGTCAAATTTGGCGCTCCAGGATTGGAAATCGTGGTGTGAAAAATGAAATTCTGGGTCAAAAAATACACCTAACACTTTTACGACTGCTTATTAAAAAGTATAACATATTTTGAAGGAAATGGAAAATTTTGCTAGGTTTAGGAGTTGTTTATCTAAAATATGATCATAATTTGGATGCATCCTCAGGGACCACACTAAACATTTGCCACCTTGCTAAATGCAATAAAATAGAAATTCAGTGAAAAAAAAAATTGATGTGGATAAAGTATTGCCGAATAAAAAGTTCTCAGAAATTTACAGAGGAAAAAATAAATGGATTAATAAAAAAAAAAATAATTCAAATTCTTCGGCAAAGAAAATCGAACTCCGGCTTAAACTTTTAAAACTTGGCTAATAACTTAAAATCCTTAGCACGGGTTTTGATTATACAAAATGCTTTCAAAAACTTTTGATGCTAGACTTATAACAAATCTATAATTAAAAGGATCAGTTTAAAATAGTTAATAGCGATAGCTGTACAAGCACATAACTCATGTCACGAATGTCAGTCAGTACTATTTTGTTCTTGCTAAACTGAATTTCCAAATAGCAGTGACTGCTCTAAGCATTCGCTACCTCACCAAATGCGATAAAATGGAAAATTTGGTGAAAAAAAATTCTGATTCGGCTAAAGTATGGGCTAACGGAAAATTCTATTTTCCCTGGGGAAAAAATGTAAAATTCTTTGACCAAGATTTTCAAAATTTGGCTAAGACATTTGAAAATTGGCCAACAACTTAAAATTAGCATGGGCCCTGAAATAGAGATCTGATTGCATTTGGTATTACTTGCTCTAGTACTGTTCAAATCACATAACTTTCAATCTACCTGCATAAATTTAAAAAATATTAAAAATTAATTCAGAACAGAATTTAACAAATAAATAAATAAATTGTGGCAGAAAAAAAATTATACACATTCACATAGCACTGAATTCTTTTAGTGGAAAAATAATGAATCAAAAAAATCCGACAACAAAAAATTTAACTTTCATGCAGAAATGGAAATTGTTGACTTTAGAATCAGGAGTAAGGAATGGTATAAACATTCGCATAAATATAAATGAAAAATAATAAAATAAATTAAGGTATAATGAGTACTTTAACAGATTTCTGATCAAATAAATTCCATGGCAAATTCGAGCTCAAGTGATCAAACATTTAGTTTTGAGCGGAAAAAAATAAAAGAGTTGTTCCATCCATTTTTTAACACTAAATAATGTGTCCAAGTAAATAAAATTTAATTGATTTTCAGTTAAAGTAAAAATATTTTGTTCCGTTCAATTTCTATGAGAGCATATTTTTCCCGAGGAAATCAACTGCATACAACGAGGAAAGCCATACAACGAATAGCAAAGCTGGTTACAGTAGACTGAGCACATACATAGAGGTTACTCGCGCTGCCCCCCACAAACCAAACGAATCTACTACTAAACGATGAAAAACAAAGCTTCGCGAAACATGTGCTTAATCGCACGTGTGTCAAACATCACTAATCCCGCCCAAGTTTAAATGTGCTTGTCAATTTTTTCACACTCGGTACGACACAAGACGTTTAAAGCTAACAAAGGGACGGCGGGTGAATGGCCTTGAACCAGACGAACAAAGGTTTTCTACTTACCAAGTATCCAGACGAATAAGCTCTTCAGGTCCACCTTTTTTGGTCCTCTTTGCTGCTCTCTCCTTCAAAACTTCCTTATATTGAGATAGCACATATGACCACTGTTCTGGAGTAGCTTTGGTAAAGAACACAGGTCCCGAATCAGTTGCTTCAGCCATCCTGTCCTTTTCCTGCACACGTACACACTTAACTGGAATCTCGCCGCTTCGCCGCGTCACTAGGGGATAAACGAAAAAGAGGCCGTTGACAAAAACAGAAATGCACTCTTCTAGAACGTCCAATAGATGGCAGAACCTGTACACTGCTGAGAAAGCTGCAATTTTTTTAGTAGAAAATCTGAACGGGATGAATTTTGCTCATAATAATTTGATAAAAATATTAGTTTTAGGTTTTAAAGAGAAAGTATTGAGAGAAAATTAGCAGAAAATAGCTAACTAAATCAAAAGCATAAAAAGTTCTGAAAAAAGCCTACCTGTTTGATTTTCCGCCAGAGGGCAAAATGAAGAACGATATTATAAAAAATTGCTATTTTGCTGTTAAAAAGTAAAGCATTGAAAAATATAATAATACACACCATAATAGAATTCCGAAAACTATACAAATTTCGTAAATATAATTCTATCCAATCATGTTTGGTATGTTAGCAGAATGTAAAAATCGGAATTTTCAACTGTGAAAATTGCACAGCTTTTATAAAATTTAGAGCTCTTGTATATTTAAATCTCTGTGTATAAGGCAGGGATTCAAGTGAAACAGGCAATCGCAAATTACAATCGCGACTGGAAATGAATTACATTAGAACGTTTCTTGATAAAAACATCGTGACGTCAGCGTGACGCTTGCCTATTAAAAACGAGCTAGATAAAACGTCACAGCCCACTTGGCGAATAAGAGGAGATCGCTGAGTGCTTGTGAGCTCTTATTGGCTCCACCCGTAGTGACGTCATGCCAATTTAAGTTGATGATAATGTAATTCACTTCCAGTAGCAATTGCAGTTCGAAACGATCGCAGTGCTGTTTCACTTGTAAAACATTTTGCTTCACAATTGTTCCTCTTTTAGAGCTTCGTAGCAATTCAAACTGACACAACTGAGGAAAACAATAAAGCCTCCAAATGGAGAAAAACGTAAACAGAGCTTTTCTCTTTTTTCGTTTTCTTTTGAAACTGGTTTAGTTTAAAACTCAAACAGCTGATTTCTTTTTTTTTTCTTTCGTTTACGTAGTATTTGCATATGGTCATTACGTTAGTTTATTATTGTTCGCATTTTCGTGAACGCTTTCTTACTCGCTCATTATATGACTTCTCAATGATTTCCCTCTTCTTTTTTTCTTTGCTGCACTTAAATTTTTTTTTAGCTTGTTTGAGTGGACGAATTTTGCTTGCAGGCGGAAGAGGATTTATTTCAAAATAATATTTAATTTGTACACTTTTTTTTGAAACAACTTAAAGAATGAAAATCATTTTTGTCTGATTCGTAGTACTTTATGCAGCGAAAGAGAGTTATTGCTTAACTTTTAAAATTTATTAAAATCACTATCTATCAGTAGATACGGCTGGAAAACCCTGGTTTTTCTTTCTCCTCTGAATATATAGCATTGAATAATTTTATAAAGAGAAATTTTGTGCTCAAAAATAGCTTGGGGGAAATATTATATTAGAAAGTTTTCAAATACAATACGCTCTCCTTTCATGTGTGCTGCCTCCGTTTTTACAAGACTCAAAGGGATTCTCACTACTCGAAAGTTATGTTTTCTGTGTGCAGCCAACATGTTTTTTAATTAACTAAATTAAAGAGGTTAAATGTCAATTTGAAGTATTATGGGGACTGTAAAACAAAGTCAATTTTTTAAAGCAAAATTTGCGGAAGTTTTTTTTTCCTAACTAGTAATGATACATTCGTTAACAACTTCTTATTTCCATCTTGCGTCAAAGTTTTTATTCCAGATGGATAAAAATCGGTTGTTTTTGGAGTAAAATGTCTGCAGATGATGTTCTGGATTTCGGCCAATTTTTCAAGTTTTTGCCTAATAGTTATTGAAATTAAGAGAAATCAGATGGTGCAGTGCGGGGTGAGCAATGAGCATGGTGGGTGAGAGATAACTTCAAGTCCCTGGAATTCTAAGACACTGGTGGCTCCTTTTTTCTACACGCAGCAGTTCATTACAAAATGATTCTTGCTGGCCCGGATACACATAAAATTTCAAAGTATTTCTAAAAAACACTAAATAATGTGGGAAAATATGGAAAAGGAAAAAATAAATAATTAAAAGCCAATAATTGAGTTGGTTCCCATTTTGCAAAAATATTTCTAACTGGGAGTACTGAAAGAGCACGGTCAAAAACGAAGAAGAAAATATTTGACATTCAAGTCCTCAAAACACAATATTAGTAGGTTACGTTCGGTATCGATAGAGGAGACTCTCTCCCCCCTCGCCCTTTCTCCTTCCTTTTTTTAAAAAATTGAAGTCAATTTCAGGCTATCCTTGAGCAAGAGAGTCACTCATGAGTATATTGACACTAAAGCTATTATACACTACGACTTAAACTAAAAATCTGCCCAAAAACTAGATTTCCCAAAGAAAAAATAAATAAATAAAATAAAATAAATAAGTAATATTGAACAACTTTCATTAAAAAGTAAAATTTTAGATTAATATGTTTACTGAATTCTTTATTTAAAGAACTAAATGATTTTTATTTCAACAAAAACCTTGTTATTAAAAATGCTGATCATAAAATATTTGTAATGTCCTTTTTTCTCATTATACACTTTTGCAATTGGGAATTTATTTTAGTGCACCTATACTATTTTCATATAAATAGCAAATTAAATTGAATCAAAATTTCACGGATGAAACTAACAATGCTATTGATGTAAAAGGTTTACAGCAAAGCAATAACTATAAAATAAAATGTAATAGACATTAACAATCAATTAATAGGTTCTGTTCTTTTCCTTCAGCAAAATTACTACTTTTTTCTACATTTTTTTTTTTCATTCTTTCTGTTTAGAGTTACCATGACCCATAGGTTTAGAAACGATGGGGTGAAGGAGGGGAGGGAGGTGTCTCCAAACTATGGTCTGAGGGGCAAAAATGGCCCGTGAGCATTTAAAACCTTACCTGCGATGGCGCGGCCCATACTTTAGATTCGCACATAAACCAAATCATAATTCCTAAATAATATTTCATTCCACTGAGACTATTTCTTATGTAAAAAATTTAATGAGTTTCTATTTGCACAAACTAGGATAAATGAAGGGGCAAGTAGACAAAGGTGATATGTGAAATTTTTGGAAAAACTTACTTTTTACTATGGAGGAAGGTGATAAGGTAAAAAAAAAGTTTTTTAAAGCTTTTCCTAGAAATTAAAAAAAATTGTCACATATCATCTTTATTCACTTGCTCCTTCAATTGTGTTTGTGAGTTAACACAATTGAACACACATTAATTTGAATTTGTGTAAATCAGCAAAATTCAAGTGTCACGTATCACCTATATCCACTTGCCCCTTCAAATGAAATATCAATCGTTAAAATTATTTAACAGCTTAAGGGGTCTAGTACCCTTTAAGAGTTCAAAAAATTGATTTTTTGTATTTAACTTTTTTTGGAACTGGGAAAGAATGGGAATATTTTAAGACAAACCCCGTAATAAAATTCTCAGTAGAACGGAAGATATGAGGAAAACAGCAGAAACCGAATTTTGCAAATCGCATTTGTTTACCATTATGATAGATGTTTAAAACCGACTTTTGAAGTTGATTTTCTCGAAACTACATTTTTACTCGTTGCGCGCAGCATTTCTCGGAAATGGATAATCTCAATTCTCAAGTACACGAAACTTTATACAAGTGCTCATGTACTAATTATGCTTAATTTAATGAACCAAAATTTTTCTTGTGTTGAAACTTTTCAAATTGTAGCAATAAAAAGTTTTAAAAAATGCATCAAAATTTGAATTTTGATTTTAAAAATTTTATTTTGTGGGTAAGGAGTATTTAATCAATCTAATTCTTCGTCATTTTAAACCTACATTATTTTTCTACTCTAGAAAAAAAAATTAAGGGGATATCTTGTTTTACAAAAGAGTAATGCTGCACGCAGTATGTTTTAAATAACCGGCAAACAAAAATTTTCACTTTATTAAAATAATTGCTTAAAAATTTCAAAAACACCCATAACTTACATTTTGGAATCGAAAAGATTACTAGAGTTGAATTCATATTTGGTTAAAATTTCATGAAATTAAAACTAATAGATCTTGAAACAAGTCACTTTTAAGTTTACCAATTTTTTGACATAGTTTCTTCACCGAAAGGGTACTAGACCCCATAATGCAATAAAGCTTCTTTATCCTATCTTAACTCAACATTAAAAATAATTAGTTGCAATTTTTGGTGCTTTGTTTCATTTAAAATTAAAAATAGTAAGATCCTCATTTAAGGAAAAAAAAAAGAAGTTCTGTCAAGGATTAAACGATCCTACTTTCCCAAACATCGACATCGGCATTCTAGCATCTGATCATAATTCTCTTGATTATCTGAGACTGAAAATTATGTCAAACACACCTTTTTAGCACTTAAAGTTGATTTCTAAAAATAAAATATACCCCTCTCATCAGATAAAATAGACACGTAAAAAGTAATAAACGAATAAATAAAGTTCTCTCGCACCTTAAAAAGAATAACTGTTATAGTTCTTCCGTAGAAAAATTCCTCAATCGTTTTCAAAAAAATAAATAAATAAATAAATAAATAAAAATAAATAAAATAAAATAAAAATGCAAAGAACATCAAAACACATTTTATAAAAGAAAGAAAAGAAAAAGAAAAAAATGAAAACTCGTTCATTAATAAAATGTCTCGAATTTCATTTTTAATCCGTTGCCTGTTGTTAAATACAGGGTGCGGCAAAAAAACTCGGACAAAGTTTGTCACGTCCTGACACCAACAGGTTTTACCGTATACAGCTAATTCTTTTTTAAAAAGATTCTATATGTTTTCCTGCATTGAGGTGTGCAGTGTCGATTTTGTACTCATCATTGTTGTTTGGTTTGCAGAATGACAAAAAAATGCGTTGCTATTTTTTTACTGTTTTGAGCTGGTAAACGTCAATTCGTTTGCTCAAAATTCCTCGACAGACTGTTTCCGATGCAATTAGCAGGTACAAAGAGCTTGGTCATGACTTACGCCTTCCAGGCAGCGGAAAAAAAACGGACCTTGAACACATTTTCCAACCGTAGGCTCATCAAGAAGCGAGTGCGGCGAAATTCGAGGGTCTCCATTCAAAAAATCGCTCGTGAGATCGAATCAGCCACCGATCATTTCGGCGAATAGCTAAACAAGAACTCAAACTGAAGCCGTACAAGCTCCAAAATGTGCAACTTCTCCCTGAAGAGAACAAGTGCGTGAGACTTCAAACATGTCGCCAGCTCAAACGGCGGGCCGCAGGTGAGTGGTGAAAGCGCATCCTCTTCACAGATGAGAAGCTGTTCACTGTCGAACAGGCGCATAACCGCCAAAACGACAGAATCTGGTTCACTGAAGCTCCTGGCACATCGGCCATTGTCGAACACCACCAAAATCCACAATCAGTGGTGGTCTGGGGAGGAATTTGCGGTAGCGGCAATACTCCTTTTGTTTTTGTGAATTAAGGGGTCAAAATCAACCAAGAAGTGTATCGCCGCAACATTCTTCAGGCCGTCGTACTTCTGTGGGCCCGGCAGCACTTTGGTGATGAGGATTGGATGTTCCAGAAGGACTCAGCGCCGTCTCACAGGACAAAAACGACTCAGAACTTGTGCCGGACCCATTTTTCAGACTTCATCTCCTTTACGGAATGGCTCCCTACTCGCCAGATCTGAATCCCATGGAATGCAGTGTGTGATCCATTTTGGAGGCCAGGGATTGTGCTAAGCCCCACAAAAGCTTGGAGCGTTACCATCGAAACTCCGATTTCGATGGTAACGCTTGGAGTTTCGATGGTAACGCTTGGAGTCGCTGAAGCAGTTGCTTCTTTGAGAATGAGACCGATTATCGCTGGAGGAGCTGCGGCCCATCGCTGAAAATTTCAAGTTACGTTTAGATCTGTGTATCACTACTGGAGAAAGCCACTTCGAAACCGGCTGAGTATATTATTGTAAGAAGTCTATGTTAATATTATTAATTGTTGTTTCGCTAAATTTCTTTTATTTGATGAAATTATCACAATAAATCTTTGTCCGGGTTCTTCTGCCGCACCCTGTATAAATAAAGAATAAAATGCCCTCGTGAATAAAAAAATTTTGTTACAAAAAAAATCGTCTGCAATAAATAAATAAATAAATAAATAAAATAAAACAACTGAATAAATAAACAAAAAATCGTCTGCACAGTCAGTCATTTTTTTTTTTGAACCTGCATTTCCGCCATGTTTGCGGAGTCGGAGTCGGAATCAGAGTCCTCGCAGAAGATTATTCAGAAAAGTACTTTACATACATTATTTATCAAAATCATTTTCTTACAAAGTTAGTTTGAATTAAATCCGCCTTTAAGTTCAGGATCAACATTCAACTTAAATTTCCCCGTAGGCTCGCGCTAATGTTAAGTTTTTTTCGGAACGCTTCAACATTGAACAAAAAATGGTTCAAATCAAAAAGCGAAATATGGGAATGAGAATTTCCGAGATCTTTCGAACAAAAAAAAAGTTTATTCAATTCGGACGGTTCACTTAAAAGTTATTAGTGGTGACAGAGCTTGTTTAAACGGTTCAATATCGAACGAAAAATTGTTCAAATCGGAAATGTAAATACGGAAATGAAGTATCCTTGATAAGATCTTTCGAACAAAAAAAGTTTATTCAAATCGGACTGTTCACTCAAAAGTTAGTATCGCGGGACACGCACGTTGTTTGAACGGTTCAAAGTTGAACCAAAAATTGTTCGAATCGAAAAAATCAAATATGGGAATGAGCTGTACTCGCCGAGATCTTTCCAACAAAAAAAAGTTCGTTTAAATCGGAATGTTCATTCAAAAGTTATTAGGGGGGGGGGGGGGGCAGACAGACAGACCGACACACAAATTCCCCATCTCAATACCCTACTTTCCAATTTTTAATTTTTCGCTATTTATTTAACATTTTTATTTCTTTTTGACTTTTTTTTGTGGACTTGGCGATATTTTTTAGATGCATTAAGTCACTTTTAATGCTTTTTTCGCCTTTCTTTTATTTTTAGTAGTAGTATTTAAAGTAGTCTAAAAAGATAGGTACTAGAAAAAACTATTGAAAAATATGCCTCAATCAATTTTGATGACATGGAAATGAGAGGCCTATGACCAGGATTTTCGAAAAGAAGGGTTTCTAATGAATTTTTCGTTCCTGGTGACTATTTCAAAAAAAAAAAAAAGACAAAATACATAAACACGAAAATAAATTTAAAGAAAAGTTTGATGAAACAAAAATTAAGTAATTCATTCCTGTCAATGGCAAAAGTGATTTAGCGAAAATGAAAGTTAAATGCCATATATATAAGCACTGTTTGATTTTGCTTCAGCAACATTCTACTGCTATAACAAAACGACAGCTCAAGATATTTATCTAAAACCTCCTTGCTCAAGAAATACTTATTTTACCCTGCATCAGGGGTTCCGAGCCTACGTGTGGGTCGCGACTCCAGGTGGAGTAGAGGAGCATTTTTTTTTTTTGAGTAAATATTAGTTCTAATATTAGTTGATTTTTCTTCCACTTTTCGTAATCTTTACGAAAATTGGTTAGCTTTTACGATTTTATGTAGCTACTCAAGTTTCTTCGATTCCACTAATTAGTTTTAGGTTTTTAGCAATTTATCAGAAAAACTAGCTGTTTGTAGTAAATTTCTGCATTGTGTTGAATTTTGCGTCATTAATAGTTTCTCTAGAATGTTTTAATCGTGGTCTGCATCATTATAGGATTATCAAGAGTATTGGAATTATTTCCTTTCTGATCAACTTTTAAGTTTCACAAGGGCCCAAAGAAACTGGTAATGAATGACATAGGGAGAATACACTTTGTCTCAACCCTTTCTTTTAAACAACTGTACGTTGAGGATTTTTTTTTAAGTGCTTGAATTTCAAAAAAAAAATTGAAATTTTAATCAGATCCACATGAATATTTAATCGAGTGACGTTTAAAGAGAACCTTTAATAATTTGTCTCTCCTTCTATTTTATATTTTTAATAAATAAAATATTTTTGCTACAGACGTTCATGGACATATTAAAGTTATTGCAATAAAAGTGCACCTGTCTTTCATTTAAGTTATCAGAACTCTAGCTAACTGGAATGGATTTAGTTTCTGGTAGTGTTTTTATTCCCCTCTGTTGTTCTCTCTTACTCTTTTTTAAAAGAGAGGGAGAGGAAGTCCCCCTTTTCCTTAAAAAAAGAAAAAAAAAAAAAAAAAAAAAAAAAAAAAAAAGAGAGAGAGAGAGAGAGAAAGAAAAAGAAAAAAGAAAAGAAAAAAAACAAGAAGTTCTGTCAAGAACTAAACGAGCCTACTTTCCCGTACACCGACATCGGCATTGTAGCATCTGATCAATATTCTCTTGATTATCTGAAACTGAAAATTATGTCAAACCATGGCTCCACTAGATGTCGCTGTGTCGCTCTACTTAGGCTACCACAATTTTTGAAGTCCCTACCTAAAATGAAGAAACAGCCGAGCTTCCTAATTCTGCCACTTGAGCGCTGTCTGGCTGAACTTTTCATGACAACATTGATTAGTTTTGACAGATAGAATTCGTTCGAAAACGTAAAAAAGGTAAGAAATTGCTGTTTTTATAGAAAATTATTTGATTTTTTTTTGCAATTTTTATTTGAAATAAAGTTTTTTCTTTAATATTACTACTTCCTTGTTACTTTAATTCTTTTATTTCGCGAAGAATAAGTTATTTTAATTTGTATTTATCTCGGAACTCGGCGAATAAATTTCTGTCAACTCTTTTCGTTAAAGTTCTAAACATTTCATGTATTCTTAAGGATTAAAACAAAATGAAAAAACTTTCTATTGATCAATAGAATTCGTTACTTATTGACCTTAATCAACATTATTAAAAATTTTAATACATAAAAGAATTCTATCATGAAAAACACTGAAGAAATGGTAAATAGAATTTTATCTGTCCTTTTAAAGCTGTCTAACTTTAAAAAGCATTTGTGCAACAAGTCTTAATTTTTTTTAATGTTTTCCTTTTCTTTCTTCTTTCTCCCGAGCATACTTCTATTCGATTTTTTTCAAAATAAGAAAATATTTTGACATTTTAAATCAACTGCATTAAAAACTTTTTATACGGAAAGTTCAAACTGTTTTTTTTTTTTCTTTTTTGATTTCATGCTCTAAGAACTGAAATAAAACAAGTGTAAGGGAAAAATTGGCTTTCATTTCTTTTCTTTTTTTTTCCTTCCAAAAATCCATTTATTCTTTAAATATTTTCACTCTTGTGTATCAAGTCTCATATTAGGATGTCAAGTATTATTAAAAACCATTGAAATGGGTTCTACAGAATACAGTCGAGTCCGCTTGTTAAAATATCGGATAAAAGAATATCCCGTTTAATACAATATATTTTCAATGTCCCAAACCGTTGCAATGCATTATTTTGATCACGGATTATAGAATATCTAATCAGAATTCTTTTGTGGTAAAATGGCTATTTCGTTACTGTATTTCATTTTGAAACTTTCACTTCAAATTTAATCAGGTGGAGGGTGGGGGGGTTATTGCGCAGACTGCGCCATTGAATTTTTCAGTGGAGGAGGTGTTTAGGTGAGGGCACTCGCACTGGCACTCTTGGGGACCTTTGTGGTATTTGGAGAGGAGTGCACCATTGATCTGGGGGGGGGGTATACTTGGTTTTAATTTGTAGTAAATGGTTATTTTCGTGGGAAAACTAAGGCGAACAAACATTGTTATGATTCACTTAATAATTGCATGTATTATAGACGCATTTTTCTGTTGCAGGAATCCCCTTGGCGCAATGCATACTAAAAAAAAAAATTCTTGTTTCCTCAAAACATACTGCATACTATCGTTGCCTGTTACCGTTTTGCCTCTGGTAAAATTTGAAGGATTTTCGCTGCATGCTCATTTGTCACTACATGCATAGTTTACGAATTTAAAAACTAATTGCTGCAAATATAATGTTAAATTGAAGCATAAATTTACATTTCAGAAAGTAAACTAATAAATTTGTATCGATAAACCCAGTAGAAAAATGGCATAAACAAAGTGTAATGTTTCTTATCAAACACTGGAAAATAAATAATTAGCAAATTATAAGAATTTTTGTCATAAATAATAGAATGCAAAAGGTATTGTTCAAAAACAAAAAAATATTTCCACAACTAAAAATAAATTAATCTTTTGCAGATAATAAAGCTGAGCAAAATGAACAAAATCATACTGAATAAAGTAATAAATAGTTTTCAGTTAATAGAAAATGCCTTTTCAATGTGCATTAAAGTAGGAATTTCTTGTTTTGTAATTAATGCATCACAATATTGTTTTGTTGCACCAGACAGATTATACTTCAATAAAGCTAAGATGGTAAAATATCATTTCACAAACGTAGCTAAGTCAGAATTGCAAGCAATAAAGAACAGCTCTTTTGCAGCATTTTAAGGCTGCAGTTTTGGCCTTGCTTTGGGCTCATCAGTCGGAATAGCTCTAGCAGAGTTGCAGATAAATTACCTCATACAGAAACTGAGTGTATCTTCACTCTAGCTAAAAATACTTGCAGCTAAAAATATTTTAGGGCAGCAAAGAGAGGTCCGGAAACAGGGTACCGCAATACTTAAAAAGCGTAGAGATAATAGATTGGGTAAAGTATGTTTTGTTACCAGTGTGAAGATATACCCAACTTTTATATAAGTTTGTTTGCCAGCAGTTTGGTAGCGGCTATTTCTGTCAGATGCTCCAAAAGCAAGAATGAAACTGCGTTCTTTTTGTGATCTAACTGAGCTCTTCAGCATTTGTTTACAATTTCGCTTAAATTACCTCATACAGAAACTAAGTATATCTTCACTCTAGCTGAAAATACTTGCAGCTAAAAATATTTTAGGACAGCAAAGAGAGGTCCGGAAACAGGGTACCGCAATACTTAAATAGCGTGGAGATAATAGATTAGGGTAAAGTATGTTTTGTTACCAGTGTGAAGATATACCCAACTTTTAGATAAGGTTGTTTGCCAGCAGTTTGGTAGCGGCTATTTCTGTCAGATGCTCCAAAAGCAAGAATGAAACTACGTTCTTTTTATGATCTGACTGAGAGCTCTTCAGCATTTGTTTACAATTCCGCTTCAGCTCCTGTTGTACGGCTGTAATTTGTAGCTGTTTGCCCATAGCTTCGTCGTAGCAGTGTCTTTTTGTCGGCAGAAACCGATTTCTGCCGGCAAAAAGCCAACCCTTACAATAACCCAAATCATTGCAACGCAGTAATTTCATTACAATGATTGACCCAATATTTGTTTTTTCAAATATGAACTAGTGTAATTATCAGTATAACTACTAAGTGAAATTAACAATACTTTTACTTTTACTTAGTCGGGAAAGTACTCATTTTTTTCCTCATATTAGTCACTAGCTGCGTGGCCCGGCGTTGCGCGGGCTTTAATGTAGTGAGGAAAGTTTAAAAAAATTACTCGCCGCCGAGGCGGCTCGCCTTTAACCCTCTCGCTGCGCATCCCGCGATTTCCACGGGCAACGTAGAAGTAGTAAAATTTGCGTATCCCGCGATTATCGCGGGGAAGCGTTTTTGCCGTCTATTTAAGTGTGCAACCCGCTCTTTCCCCGTTCATGGTTTCATTTCGGTTTTTCTGTAATGTTTAATTGTTTATTTAGATGCCGACTAACAAATTGCGTTAGTTGTTCACGTTTCTGAGAAATATATAATAATATTCAATATTCTGACAACTTTTTTTCTATGATCTAATTGTATATTGAAAAAAAACTCTTTTACAAAAAAATTTTGTATATTTTAAGTCTAAAATTTTTGTAGATTTGAAATATGTAATAAAAAAATGCGCAATTTTTGAACCTATTTTGATTTTAAAAAAATACGCAGCGAGAGGGTTAAAGTAGCGAGGAAAGCTTCAAAAAAACTACTCGCCGCCAAGGCGGCTCGCCTTTGAGCAAACAAACAAACAAACTCTACAGGTTTATATTATAAGTATAGATTTGTTAACTGTTGGTAAGTGTTGTGCGCAGTTCTTTTTATGAAGTACTTTAGATTGTAGATCAATTAACTGTCACAGAGCTGCTCATAACATAGTTAAAATTTGACATGGCGCGAAGCGGCATTTGGCCGAAGCGCCGAATACCGAAGCTTCGGCTGTTGCGCATTGCAGGAAAATGTTTACAAAATTTACTTTCAAACTGAAATGAAGCTATTTTTTATGTTCTGTATTCGTGTAGTAAGTTATTTCACTGTGCTCAATTTCTGCAATGTTCATTAGGTTTCTGCTAAAAAAAAAAAAAAAAAAAATTACTTACCTTCTCCGCCTTATTATTAAATTTATCAATTCTCTCCCTCAATTTGTACATAAATATCTTTTCATGCCCGGCGACCTCATTCTATTAATGGTGAGAAACTTATTACGCAAAATTTTTTAATGATATCACCATGGTTAGAAAATGTTAGATCTCAATTTGTAAGTAATTTTGAACTAGATGAGAGCAAATTTTTATGTTTTGTACTTTAGTCGTTTATTATCAGCTTACTGAAAATGAATTTGTTTAGATTACTTGACTACGTATTGACTTTGGGAAAAAAGCAAAAAATAATAAAAGGGCCTAAATAGTTTTATTTTAATATTGATCATCGTGTTCACGAGATTTTGCATCAGATCTATTTTTACGCATTCTCGCAAGCGTTATTGTTAAAAAAAATAAATAAATAATAATAATAAATGAACAAATAAATAAGTAAATAAACAAATAAAATAAATGCCAATTAATTGGCAAAAATTCATTAAGCATAGTTAGTTACATTACATACATTCTAAGCTCTCAAAGTAATTTTATTGCAAACATATTTTTACTTCCTTTTACGTAGTAAAGGAAGTATTGTGATCGCGAAAAAAAAATCACTCAAATTTTTTACATTAAAGCTAATTAATCGGCCAAGATTGACATACAGTACAAACTGAAAAGTTGCCGACTCCCGATTATTTCCGATTTATTAGTGCACCACTATTTTTAACCTCCGAAAAATAAGGTCGCTTATTAATCTTTTATAAAGAATTTGGACGCTTTTTTCCCTAGAGGCAAATTGAAAAGCTTCAATATGAATTTATGTTATAATTTCGTGAAAGGAAATATAATTAAAAGTTTTTGTGTACAAAATGCATCAAATAAATAATTACTAATTGTTATTTATTAATGTGTTTTTGTTCTATTCACAACCATGTATGAAAATAACAAAAATAAATAAATAAACAGAAATATAATTTCTACTATTAAAAAATATTTCCTGAATAAAACGCGGCGCTTTAAATTAAAAAAAAATAATATCACCTCTGAATTAAAATGCGATAGAATAAAAAAACAAAATGAAAAAATAATCCCACACCAAAACTCGACACTTTTTAAAAAGCTATTCCGTAGTGTTTTCAAACTGAAACTTAATCAAGCGGAAATATTGGCGAAAAACTGTCAAGCTAAAACGATGATGCATTTTCAAATATATGCCAAGCGCGCCAAGGTAACATCAAGTAATTTTCAGATTCATAGCGCTAGATGGCGCTGTATCACTAAACTTTAGGTGACGTAACTCAGTTTCCACAAAATTCAGCGATTGTGACGGCCAGTATAGATCTAGTGCGGCCATGGTCAAACATACCTCTATAGCACTTAAAGCTGATTTCTAAAAGCAAATATACCCCTCTCATCAGATGAAATAGACACGTAAAAATTAAATAAACGAGTTAATTAAGTTTTGTCGCACCTTTTGAAAAATGTAACTGTTATAGTTCTTCCGTAGAAAAATTCCACAATCGTTTTCAAAAGAAAAAAAAAATAAATAAAATAAAAGTACAAAGAACTTCAAAACACATTTTATCAAAGAAAGAAAAAAAAAACTCGTTCGTTAATAAAATGTCTTGAATTTCATTTTTAATCCGTTGCCAGTTGTTAAATATAAATAAAGAATAAAATGCTCTCGTGAATAAAAAATTTTGTTAGCTGAAAAAAAAAATATCGTCTGCCAAAAAAAATCATAATAATAATAAATTAAACAAAACAAATAAATAAATAAACAAAAAATCGTCTGCCCAGTCAGTCATTTTTTTCTGAGCCTGCATTTCCGCCATGTTTGCGGAGTCGGAGTCGGAATCAGAGTCCTCACAGAAGATTATTCAGAAAAGTACTTTACAATACATTATTTATCAAAATCATTTTCTTACAAAGTTAGTTTGAAGGAAATCCGCCTTGAAGTTCAGAATCAATATTCATTTTAAATTTTCCAGTAGGCGCTCATGTTAAATTTTTTTCTGAACTGTTCATCATTGAACGAAAAATGGTTCAAATTGAAAAGTGAAATATGGGAATGAGCCTCTACGAGATCTTTCGAACAAAAAAAGTTTATTCAATTCTGACGGTTCATTTAAAAGTTATAAGGTGGAGAAAGGTTGCTTGAACGGTTCAATGTTGAACGAAAAAATGTTCAAATTGAAAATTTAAATACGGTAATGAAGTATCCTTGCCGAGATCTTTCGAACAAAAAAAAGTTTGTTTAAATCGGACTGTTCACTCAAAAGTTATTAGGGGTGAGAGCTTATTTGAACGGTTCAATGTTGAACGAAAAATTGTTCAAATTGAAAATTTAAAAACGGGAATGAAGTATTCTTGATAAGATCTTTCGAACAAAAAAAAGTTTATTCAATTCGGACGGTTCACTTAAAAGTTATTAGGTGGGAAAAGGTTGCTTGAACGGTTCAATGTTGAACCAAAAATGTTCAAATTTAAAATTTAAATACGGTAATTAAGTGTCCTTGCTGAAATGCTTCGAACAAAAAAAATTGTTTAAATCAGACTGTTCACTCAAAAGTTATTAGGGGTGGCAGCTTGTTTGAACGGTTCAGTGTTGAACGAAAAATTGTTCAAATCGAAAATGTAGATACGGGAATGAAGTACCCTTGAAAAGATCTTTCGAACAAAAAAAAAGTTTGTTCAAATTGGACTGTTAACTAAAAAGTTAATATCGCGGGCCAGGTTGTTTGAACGGTTTAAAGTTGCACCAAAAATTGTTCAAATCGAAAAATCAAACATGGGAATGAGCTGTATTCGCCGAGATCTTTCCAACAAAAAAAAGTTTTTCCAAATCGGAATGTTCATTCAAAAGTTATTAGGGGGGGGGGGACAGACAGACCGACAGACCGACAGACCGACCGACAGACAGACACACAAATTCCCCATCTCAATACCCTACTTTCAAATTTTTAATTTTTCGATATTCATTTTACCTTTTTATTTTTTTAACTTGGCGATATTTTTTGGACTTGGCGATATTTTTTTTCACTTGGCGATATTTTTTGGACTTGGCGATATTTTTTAGATGCATTAAGCCACTTTTAATACTTTTTTCGTCTTTCTTTTATTTTTAACGGGAAAGTAGGCTAAAAACGGAAAATATATTTATTGGGGCAGTAAATATATCCTGCACGAACTCACAAAATATTTCATTTTATTTGGACGTTTTCTCTAAATTGAGTTATGAGCTGCTTGGAGATCCTTTCTCTTATCTTAAAAAATACAGTAATTAATTTCATAGTGTTCCTTTTCTTTATGTTTGAAATGGTTATATTATTTTACTATTTTTTTTTTGTTTAAATGTCACATAAATGTTTTGTGTCCGTTGTAAACTTACATTAATTTTTTTTTCTGTACAGAAAGAAGTTCAGCCTGATACTTTTGCATTTCAACTCAAATTTTTCGTTTTAACTTTTGAAAGTTATGTAGTTTTGAAATTGAGCGAATTTTACATAAACATTCTGACAAGAAAGGAAATAAAATATGAGTGGATCCTTCTAGTACAGCAGACCCCCCACCCCCATTTTCTACCTTCTAAATTGTAAATAATCATAGATTTTTTTTTTTTTTTAGCTGAAGGCATAACTCGTTTCCGTCTGTATTTTGATTTGAATAAGATTCCTTTTACTTCAAATAGGGCATTTTTAGACATTTCTTTAACACATCAGAGTGAGTCTTGCCATTTCTATTAAATGAATGGTGTTTTTTTTTCCTGTCAGAAAAGGTCATATTGCATTTTACTCTTCTGAATTTTTCAGAAAAGAAATCATGAATTGTTTGTTTTAGTATTTCGACAGGTGTGCTGCCATTACTTAACGTCCTCCCAAGATGACTCTGTGCGTGTGTTCGAGGGGGGGGGGGGCATTGCTCGACTTTGCCTTCCTCATAAATCCGCCCATGCATTGAAGGATAAATAATTTGCAATATGAAACAATACAATTTCTTTCCAATAAGATTGGTTCATCCTCTTTCTTTTTTCTCATTTAGCTCTCCCAGACCTTATTTTATCTTATTTGCTTGATAGGCACTGAGGAAGGAGGCGCTCTCGCCTCCGAAACATGTTTGCCTTTAATCTTTATCTGTGCTTTGAAATATTGTTTCATATTTTTATCTATTTTGTGCTTTCTATTTGAATAGATGCATCTTAAAATTAACAATTTCATATACTGATACGAATGATACTTAAACTACGAAGAATATATATATCTATATAATTTTTCTTGTTTTTTTCACTGAGAATTTTCGAGTTTGCTTCAAAATTTAACAAATAAATTATTTACTTCGTTCTGAAATGAAAAATACAATACAAAAGCTTTTTCATTTGTATTGTGAACGATAGATGTCACTACATGATAACTTTGATTTTAGAAACAGTTGTTTTGGTGTTGGACAGTTGACAGTTCACCGACCGGCGCTATTTGTACGGGCCTTGGGCATGTGCCCTTGTCATGAAATTTCTAATAAGAGGCAGGAAAATTTCCCAGAAATAATTTAAATTTAAATGTGTCAGTCCTTTTATACTTTATTTTTGTATTCTTTCAACTAACTTATCTTTTACTTTTCATTCTTTTCATTTCGTTGAGATTGGTAAAAGGGATATGAAAACCTAATCTCTACTAATAATAAAGCTGAAGGTTTGTCTCTCTTTCTGTCCTTCTGTCTTTCCGTCTGTCTGTTACGCGCGTAGCGCCAAAACCGTTCGGTCGATTTTCATGCCACTTGGTACAAAATTAGTTTGTAGCATGTAGTTTTGCACCTCGAAGCGATTTTTCGAAAATTCCATTTCGTTCTTTTTCTATTCGAATTCTTAGCGGAAATTCGATAAAATAGGGAAGAAATATTTCACACACATTTTCAAGTCTTATGTCATTCGAAAGCTTGAAATTTTCTGCACAAAATGAAGTTTTTTCGAAGTTTCTACGATCATCAGGAGAGCTGTAACAACTGTTTTTAGAATCCCGAAATTCAAGGCTTACCTTCAGTAAAGCAAGCCAAACGATTCTAAAATGATTGAGCTCTGGAATAAAATTTGTTTGAAAAGAGAGATAAAATGAATTATTTTATCAACGGAAATCAACTTTTTATGTTGTTACTATGGTTACGTGTTCATACTTATTTTTGTTTCGTTCTTTTTCCAGGGTTGCCAGACGTAGTATTTTTGATTCTACGGTAGTATTTTTTCGGCCCAAATAAGGAGCATAGTATTTTTCTGGCAACCCTGTTTCCAATATACTAATAACTTAATTAAAAGACTTGGCGGATTTTTTTTTTTTTTTTCATTTTCATAGATTTCGCATTTCAGCAACATTGATTTTGGCAACGTTTGGAAACAGTAGTATTTTGTAATATTTTTTTTACAGGAGGCGCAGTATTTTTTTGTTCCAATTCTCTGGCAACCCTGTCTTTTTTTCCGGTGAAGATGCTTTGGGACCCTGCTTGGCGCGTTTTCAAAAAGTCAACTACGCAAAATAGCTAGGGTTACCACGCTTGGCGCGCCTATCGTTCATTTAGCGAGAAAAGGGTACCTAAAGCACAGATTAACGAAATATCGTATCAATTGCCATATTGCATCGTTTTTTTAAGTGTTTCATTTCGGAAAATGTATTGTTTTGTTTTTTAAGCTAGGAAAGAAAACTTTCTTCTTCTTTTAAACTTTGGTAAGATTTCTGTTGGTTTCTGTTATCAACAAAATTGTTCTTATTTTCTCTTTTGGCTTATTTTTCTCCATCTCCCTTGGGGTTGCATTCGAATGTTCCAAGAGGGTGTTTTACCCCATTTATCGGGTAAATCAGTGTTTTCAATGCAAGGTGATATGAATTGGTTAACAAAAGTGATATGAATTGGCGCGACCACTTGGCGATATATCGCCAAGCTTTTGATCGCTAAGTATTTGACGCCAAATTGGCGAAATTTTTTTTTTTTTTTTATTTGGGTTCAATTTGGCGCTGTTGGCGATATTTTGCGAAAAATCCACTGAATGATGTTAAAATCGACGATATTTAGGAGATTAATCATTGTAAAACATTTTTTTTGCATTGTTTCGTAGCAAACTAGGGATACAAATGTTTGAATTGTTATCTTGCTCACTCCAAGCACTATTTTAGCACTTAAGGCATCTACTAAGAAATTTACACGTAAAATTAAGTAGTGTGGGGTCCATATCAGATCTTTATATCACTTTAAAGGAATTATAGTTGAATAAAACTAAAATAGAGCATTTTTTCTGCTATATCAATTATTTTACAAATGCACTTTTAATTTTATACCACGGGCAAAGCCGTGCGGGTACCGCTAGTTTTATAATAAAACCCAATTTTAAGCAGAGAACTTTCAGCTGTGCTGTAAGATTAGTTAGAAAAGAAAACACTACTTTGTGGCTACAATTCACTCTAATATTTGTGTACGCGTTAGTCAATAGAAAACTTTTGTAAACATTTTTATTGATGTGTTCATTTAATTAATTATTTTTAACTATGAGCAGAATTAAATAAAATATTTATCACGAGGCTTTTTCAACCCCCCTTCGCTGCCAATATGTCATGAGGTCGCTTGCAATTGCCACATGGTAAATCCGCTACTAGGTATTATTTAGCCCTTCGTAGTTGTTTTTTTTTTGTTTCAATTACTTTTTAAAATTAGAGCTACATTAATGGAGTAGGGGGGACAGCCTCCAGTATAAAGTAAATTAAGTATTCAAAGGGGGCAGGAAAATTTGAAAGTGTCCTGCGCATGGAAACTTGCAAGTTCGGTTCCGCTCACCGACCTTATTTTGAACAATTTGCCGCCAAATTTAAGAATTTCAGGTAGACAACACATTTTGTGAAATGTGTTTCCACTTCCATTCATATCGTTCTTCCAATGACTGATATTAATGTGCCCACTTTCTTCCAAAAGAATTGATGTCTCCCCTAAAATACCATGAGTGTCTGTGTCTCATCCCAAGAATGAGGCCCCTGGAAAGAGAAATCCCTCCCCCCTCTGTCAAAAAAAAAAAAGAAAAATATCTACTTATATTAAAAACTGAGTATCTTTCTATCTTTCTTTCTATCTTTCCTTCTATCTTTCTTTCTATGTCACGCTTCTTTCTCCTGAACGCCAATGAACTGAAAGTCGAACCAGGTACCGATAGATAGGTAATTTTTCATGCTTCATTAGTTTCAATCTATATAATTATACGATTTTAATTAGCGAAGATATCAATTAATAAGTAGTCAAATTTAAAGCGATTAAGCCTAATAAATGATTAAATATGAAATCCATTGTTGAAACGTAGTTGCTATGAAACAGTGATAACAATGATAATGAGAATTTTGAATGAAGGCTTAACTAAATCAAACACGAAACTCATAAGCGGGCCACTTACGTAGAATTTTTATCGCTAGCTACTTGTAATATTTTGAAACATTCATTTGTTGAAAAGCCATTTACTTATATTAAAAACTGAGTATCTATGTCTGCTTTTTTCCTTTGAGCGAGCTGAACTTACTAAAACTTTCCTCACCATCTTGAAGGCGCGAAGCATCTCAATAATTCGAATGATTTTTTTACATAGGAAAAAAGTAAAGGCGTGAAGCGCCTGTTAGCGAGCCGCCTTGGCGGGGAGTAGTTTCTTGACATTTTCCTCACTACTTTCAGGGCACGAAGTGCCCGTGCAACGCCGGGCCACGTGCGTGGTACGTCTTGAAATCGAATGAACATTAAATTATATCAAATAATATAACTTCAGAATGAGGTAAAAGTTAGAGAAGGGGGACGTTATGCATCAACATGCCGCAGGAAGCTAATCTAGCTGCCCTGGCAGCTAGTATATATATAAATTGAGAAGGAAAAGAGAAAAAAATGCTCGTTGTGAAAAAATGTTCCAAAAATCACTCTGTGTTTGTCGTTTGCAAATGTTCATTTTCACTCCTTTTGTATAATACTATAGACGAAACTGAGAAAAACATTAATAACTCTGTTTTAGATGATCTCTAGTGATGTTATGGGGGGAGGGGGCGGTAGTTTTGGGGAACTTCCACATATATTTTCAGAAATTACCGTCTTAAAATGCGCTTAAACATGATAATGGGGGAGGGGGGACGAGATCTACGGTCTACCCGTCTGGTTGCGCAAATTGTTCCACTGTGTCTGTGTGAGCAAATTTTTGAACTCGCTTTTGCTCAACTGCAGAAATATAAAGTACTGGTAAATTTTTAGGGTCATTAAAAAAAAAAAATGCAACAAAAAAAGGTAAATTAATGAAACAAATTAAAAAATGTACTAAATAAATAATGGAGGAAGAAACATGAATTTTTCAATGGGATCTCGTGTTGTATTTATATTCTGGGTTCGGTATTAAATTCCATTCCGATCCGATCAAAGATTGCTGTTTTATACCCTGAACACAATATATTATTGTGAAAGATTGCAAACTGGAAAATGTCGACATTCGCCAACGGATGTCAAAATTCACTTAGCAAAGACAGATCGAATACTTACGGCGAATCAACGGCGGTTCTTGACATTCTCCAATTTCGGTCTTTCATTGTAACAGTGTCGTAGGAACTTTGCAAAAACAGGGGAGCCCGGTACAGTTCCAGAGCTTGGCGCTTCTGTGGAGGCAGGGGGGGGGGGGCAAGACACGCTTAGTCACCCTTTACACTCAAGCTCAATATTATGAAGTCAGATAGAAAAATTTTGTGAATAAAAGAAATTTAAAAACATTACAATTTTGCCAGAAGATGACAAGTTTAAGTACACTTTTACGAAATTTATATGCAACTAGTTTTTGATGCTTTGCTCAGAAATAGGAAGTCTCGAACTTTTTTCCCGGAAAAAATCCCTAGTGGTTCTTTTTAAAAATGATTTTCTACGACTTTTGGTAACTTTAGAGGCTAGAAATTTTTTTAAATCAAATTTTAGCAATTTTAGTCTTTAAAGCAAATTTTAGGCCATCTTTGGTTTCATTAGCGGAAGGAACTGGGATAGTAAAATCTTTGTTAATTTTTCAAAACTGTAACCTTAAAAATGCACTTTTAGATTATTATTGATGATTTTGAGAACAAGGAACGTTCGGGACTCTCCTCTACAAATTCTTGGAAGTATAAATTATAAATACGTAACTATAAAACTCTTTGATTTTAGAAAAAAAGCTTTTAAAAAATGCACTTCTACCAAAATTGAAAATAATTATCTTGTCTTTATCTTCTCGTCCAATGTACCTTTTAAAAGAGATAACAATTGTTTAATTCCAGGTAATAGTAATAAGTACAGATTAAAAAAGTGGTATTAAAGAAAAACATCACAAATTGTGCCCTTTAAGCACTAAAAGTTAGTTAGATACTGTTGATTTTTCATCCTCCAAACTAGCTTCACAAATGATTTTTCTTTTGTTCTTCACCAAAAATACTACAAAAAGTTTTAGTAAGGGATTTTTTTCGGGGGAGCTGAGCCGGTCTGAAATATTCCAGGGGGAGCCCAAGCTACCCCAGCTCCCCCGGTTCCTACGCCTCTGTGTAACACACAAACATGTTCGTTTATGCGTACAAGACAGACGATGCAAGTTAAAAAAATTATTATTATTATAATTTTACACTAGCTTATTACCTGGCGTTGCCTGGGTGCTTATTAATACAACATAGTGTTTCAAATAGTGTTGAATACAAATAAAGGGCTAGGGGGAAAAAAGATGAAAGAGACCAAGCGATTTCGAGAAAAACGAAGAACAAAGTTTGATTTCTCGTAGCTCCTTATGTAGTTTTTCGAGTTTTCATGCACATTTCGGTCTCTTCTCATCCTTTTCCCCCTTGTTGTTCTACCAGATGATACTAGTCCTTCATAGCCCCTAGATAGCGCTAATATCTCAAAATTGACGAAAAAGTGACTTTCATCTTTTTCCCTCCTGGCCCTTCAAATAATTGTAGCAGTAATTGTTTTTAACTTATTTTATGCTAAAGTGAAATAGGTGAGACTCAAATTGATAATTCATTGTTAATCGTAATCTTTGTTGGAAAATACTCATATTTAAATGTGTTAAATTTTATCAATTTGTATGCTTAAAGGCTTATCTCTATTACTCTATCTATTCAAAATTGAAAGAAAATGGCCATTTTGAGTTGAACCTCTGTGTCAAATTTGATGAAAATCCGACGAAAACTGTGGATTTGTGTAAGGAGCAAACATACAAACATACAACTATCTTCACTCATTGTTTTAGCAACCGAGAGTAAAAAAAAAACACGATAGCGAACGCAAACTGTTCCCTATTGTTTAATCAGCCCAATTCTTCAACCCCCCAGAAGGGTTTGTGTGGTTATCATTACAGGCAATATCGGGACATGCGGAGATAAAGTCGTCAAAATAAATATCAGAGCATATCTGCTTCAAAATTACACAGCAGTGTCGTAACTTTTGATGAATAAATTATAATATTTTTTACTGAGATTCTCTGATTTCAAGCAGTGTGAACAAATTTACTAATGCACTTTAGCTCTTAACTTAATGCTTTTTATTTTATTAAAAACGAATTGTTCTATGGCGAGCTTAAAAGCTAAATAATCGGCATTCAGTGGAAACACGGGTGGATCCTGGAAATTTTCAAGGGAGGAGCGATTTATTTTTATTACCTACTTTTTACTATACAGGTTTAAAATATTGATCCCGAAGGCTTCAGATTTAAATTCCGAAACATTTCTGGGGAGAGCGAAAAACCTCCCTTTCCCAACAACATAAAAACTCGTCAAAAATTGATTGTTTTTTTTTTCAATTTTTTGCATTTTAGTATCGAAAAATTACCAGAGGATTTTCCCACATCGTCCCTTTCCTGTATCCAGGTGCGCCTCGAACTAAAATTTTTGGGAGGGGGAAAATTACCAATTTGCCGAATGAAATTCCAATTTTACCGAATCCACATAAATAAAACAAAGAATATGTGTGTTTATGTGTGTGTGTGTACTAGGGTGGGTAGAAAAAAGCTTTTTTTTTCAGATCAATTTCTAATAGCACGGAAAACTTGCCCATGAGCATCCTAATAACGGGAAAAATAATAAAAAAAATAATTAATTACTTTTGTAATCGCGCAAGAGCTCTAAAGTTTGGAAAAAAAAAGAGAAATTTCTGTCATTTTTAAAAATGAATATTTTTTTCAAAAAATATTTTTTTTAATTTCTAATAGTGCGGAAAACTTGAGAATGGGTATTATAATAACGGGAAAAATAATGAAAATAATATTTAGTTACTTCTGTAAA